>CAUYQV010074062.1:0-14204 GCA_963574575.1 Galagoides demidoff | reverse complement strand
TTTTTTTTTTTTTGAGAGGGAGCCTCAAGCTATCCCCCTGGGTAGAGTGCCATGGCATCACAGCTCATAGCAACCTCCAACTCCTGGGCTCAAGTGAGTCTCCTGCCTCCGCCTCCCAAGTAGCTGGGACCACAGGCGCCCGCCACAACGCCCGCCCATTTTTTGGTTGCAGCCATCATTGTTGTTTGGCAGGCCCAGGCTAGGGATTCGAACCTGCTACCTTAAGTGTATGTGGCTGGCGCCTTAGCCGATTGAGCCACAGGCGCCCAGCCTCTTTCTTTTTTTTTTTTGAGACAGGGTCTCACTATGTTGCCCTCAGTAGAGTGCCATAGTGTCACAGTTCCCAGCAACCTCCAACTCTTGGGGTCAAGCGGTTCTCCTGCCTCACCCTCCCAAGTAGCTGGTACTACTGGTACCCACCACAATGCCCAGCTATTTTTTGGTTATAGTTGTCATTGTTGTTTGGCAGGCCCAGGCTGGTGTATGTGGCTGGTGCCCTAGCCTCTGAGCTACAGACACTGAGCCAGAACTTAAATTGTATTAAGTGGTCATAGTTGTGAAGAACAGAATCCACACTAGGCAGATTAAACAGAAGAGAATACAGGCCAGTTTCAGTGGCTCCCTTTTGTAATCCTAACACTCTGGGAGGCCAAGGGGGAATACCTTGCTTAAACGCAGGAGTTCAGGACCAGCCTGATCAAGAGCAATGCCCGTCTCTATACAAATAGCCAGGTGTTGTGGCAGGTGTCTATAGTCCCAAATACTCAGGAAACTGATCCTTTGAGCCCTGGAGTCTAAGATTGCTGTGAGTTACGACACCACAGCATTCTAGCTGGGTGACAGAGTGAAATAAATAAATAAATAAATAATAAAAATAAGCAGAAAAGAATGGATTGAGGTATATAGATAGACCACATCATTACTGGGCAGGATAAAGAAACAGACTTTTGGTGGAACTTCTTGGAATGTCAAAGATCTGGTCCTCCAAGGGGGCTGCTTCCCCTGCTAAAATGAGTAGCCACTAAGTTCACTATCATGTGTCTCTATCCTAGCAGGAAGTGGGCTGGGGAAGTTTGTCTCCTCCCATCCCCTCTCTTCCTCTCCCTTCCCCTTCCCTCCTCTCTCTCCCTCCCTCCCCCCCTTCCTTCCTTCCTTTCTTCTTTTATTTTTTTGACAGTCGTACTTGGTTGCCCTCAGTAGAGTGTTGTGGTATCATAGCTCACAGCAAACTCAGACTCCTGGGCCCAAGCAATTCTCTTGCTTCAGCCTCCCAAATAGCTGGGACTATAAGTGCCCGCCACAACGCCCAGCTATTTTTAGAGGTGGATATGGCAAGAGACCAGCTTCTTGCTCAGGTGGTCTCAAACTCGTGAGCTCAGGCTTGAGTCCTGGGAAGTTTGTTTTCAATACTATTTTGGGAAGGATAGATTTTATTTTGTGATAAACTATCAAACATGGAGAGAATGTTTGAAAGACTGTGGGCAGCTCCAGCTGGCAGACATCCAGGAAGTGGTATAACATGAACACCTCAAGATGTAGGTCAGAAAACTGGGATATATCCCTGGCCTTGCCATTTAGCAACATCTTGACCTTGGGCAAATTCATTTTAAACTTCTGTGTTCTCATCTCTAAACAGGGTATGATAATTCCTGCTTGGAATTCAGGGCCTCATTCAGGGCCTTGGAGTAAAAGTAAAATGGAAGTAATAGGTGTGACTGTACCGGGAAATACTATAAAGTATTAAAGGAAATAAGCGACAGGTATTTTTCACACCCCACATTTTCTTTAGGCCAGGGGTTGGCAAACTTTTTTTGTAAAGGGCCAGATAGTAAATATTTTTGGCTTTGTAGGCCATATGGCCCCTTTCATACCTATTCAACTCTGCAAAAGCAGCCATAGACAGTATGTAAAGGAATGAGAGTGGCTGTGTTCCAATAAAACATTTTTATGGATGCTGAAATTTGAATTTTGTATAATTTTCACATGTCATGGAATAGTCTTTTTATTTTATTTTCCAACCATTTAAAAAAAGTCAGAAAACATTTCTTACATGTGAGCTATATAAAAACAGGTGGCTGGCTGGGTCTATCAGCCCTACTTTGCTGACCCATGTTCTAGATCATGATAACCTATAATGTAGATTTGTTTTGCCTTAATGTAATAACAAATGAATTTGGGGTTTATCTGATTATATTGTCTACATCTGTGGTCCCCAGCTGTTGGTCTACGGACTAGTCTGTAACCTGTTAGGAACCAGGCCACACAGCAGTAGGTGAGTAGCCAGCAAGGAAAGGTTCATCTGTATTTACAGCCACTCCCCATTGTTACATCACTGGCTGATGTTACCTCCTGTCTTATTCTCTCACTCTGTGGAAAAATTGTCTTTCATGAAACTGGTCCTTGGTGCCAAAAAGGTTGGGGACCTCTGGTCTAAAAAGAGGGTGTACAATCTGTAGTACTATTCAATTAGATTCAATAGTAGTTTCCTCTTTGACAGTAGAGCTAAATGTGCTTAGTGGTCATATACAGCAACATACGCTCCATTTAAGTGAAAGCACTGTGTGAAGGATAAGTTAGCTGCCAGCCCTTAGGTTCTTAGAATTCCCTCATTTCCTCTCTGTTTTCATCTGTGTGTTTGGTTTTGAGAAAGAGAGGGGGCAGTCAGGTTTTTCTTTTATGGGAAAAGTTGCATTTGGTGACATTCCTATATCCATGCCCACAACCCCTGCTCCATAAACCCACCCCATCCCCTCTGGGATGTTCTGTGCTTAGGTTTACACATTGGCTGCCTCGTGGGCGAGAGCTTTTCCCTGCAGATCTTATTGCCACTGTACTCTCATGATCCCTATTAGCAAACTGGAACCAAAGTATCTTCCTTGTCCTCATATCCCGTAGAATTTCTTTAAGTCAACAAAAGCCAAAGGCAAGTTTAAAATAAATCACCTGAGGCAGAAGTGTGTTATGGAAAGAAGCCACAGGGATGTGCTGTGGCTATAACCCCTTGGTCCTCTAGCTCTTCTCCATATTACTTTTCATTTAAATGTGATACTCTTGATTTTTCTGTTTCCCTTCTCAGAGAGCAGAGTGTGTTATAGGCACATTGACATCTAGAAATGGAGAGCAAATAGATGGGGGTGGAAATGGAGGAGGGTGGTGTGGGAGCAGAAAGGGGAATGGGTGGTCCAAGATTAAGGATGGAGAGATGGTGATTTCTGCCTTCCTAAGTACACCTTCCGCTTGGTCAGATGGATGAGTTTGCAAGTTATCCTTGAAGAAGGACAGTGCTTCTCATTAGTATATGTATGTTCATGTGAGCTTTACCTCTGGGGTTTACTGATTCAAAGAAACTATATTTAATTTTGCTTTGCATGTATCCCTTTTATTTGGGCTTTACTAAATATAGCTGGATGGGAGGGAGAGAAGGGGGAAACAGTGTGTGGAGCAGAAGTTAAAACACGCCAGAGCTTTGGCAGCTTTGGGACAGAAAAATAAAACTTTAAACTTGCGTTCTATTTTGAGGCTATCACAAGATGTTTTCTGCTTACGTTCATTCCTAAGTCATAAACGGGTAGGAGGGGCTGGGAATTAAGTAAGTTATCTCTTGAAAAATATTAATTTGAAATTGAGATAAAATTAGCAAAGAGAAGAAGGGGGGGGCAGGAAATAAAACACTGGACTCAGCCTATTTGGAAGCAAAATAATAAACACCTCATGGGGGTAGAAGAGGCATACCAGTGTGCTCTCAGATTGTGGCCTCTGCTCCTTCACAGAGCCCCACTGTCTCCAAGCAGGGGGCAGACTGAATGCTGTGAGGACTGACTTGGCAAATAAAGCCTGTCAGTGCATTTTGACACAGGTCAACTTCTTGAGCCTGTGATCTCAGAGTCAACATGATTTTTGACCAACAGGGAGTAGCTATCATACTATGAGCTGTTCTATCATAAAATAATTATCACATACAAGATGCTGTAATTATCTATTTTTAGGAATTTCTCTACTGGGAATTGTGGTGAAGATGGTCCCCAGAAAAACTCTCTGCAGTCTTGTGAAACCATGTCCCTTCCCAGGATAAGATGTCCTTCCTGACAACCTGCTGGTGCTTTGCAGTTCAGACTTTGCACCTCTGTTGAAGTCTTCCATTTTGCTGAATATTAAGAATGCTTCTCACTGGGCTTTAGCCTTGGGCTTTCCCCTCCATTCCACTTGCCCCTTGGGATGTATTTGTGAATCTCCATGAAATAATCAGACCCTCTTCTGACTTGTGCAGGTGCAGAAACATGGCAAGAGAAGCTGTGCGTATATGTGAGGAAGGCACTTTGTAGGATGGCTCGTAATCCAGTCCTCCTAAAACTATAACTCTGATGCTGTCATAAGCCTGCTCAAAAAATATTCTATAACTATTACACAAAAGGAAAAGACTAAAAGGAAATGTGCCAAAATATTAACTTTTTTTTTCTGAGTGATGAGCTTCCTGGTGATAACTTTTATTTGCTTTATGATTTTTAGTCTTCCAAATATGTATACAATGAACATATAATACTTTTTTTTTTTTAAGAAAAGTACTATTTTTATAATGAAATGTACTTTTTTTTTTTTTTTTTTTTTGCTGGGGCTAGGTTTGAACCTGCCACCTCTGGCATATGGGATGGGCACCCTACTCCTTGAGCTACAGGTGCTGCCCTGAAATGTCCTTTTAAAAAAATTTCTATGGCTCTCAATAGCTGATTATAAACTATCCCTCTGACCTTCAGGGTCTGTGCAATATTGCCATA
Organism: Galagoides demidoff; assembly: GCA_963574575.1. NCBI lineage: Eukaryota > Metazoa > Chordata > Mammalia > Primates > Galagidae > Galagoides > Galagoides demidoff. The sequence goes on along the minus strand of CAUYQV010074062.1, from coordinate 9,432 downwards.
ATCACTCTATCTCCGTGTATGGTGTAGCAAAACAGAACTATTCACTGTCACCAAATACATTTGGTGCTTTGTTTTTGCTTATGCCTCTTCACTTACCTACTGTCCTTTCCTCAAACTGATTTCATCTTCTTTAGAGAGTATTTCTCATCACATGCTCTTTGTAAAAGACTTGGAAAATGCAAAAACAAAATTCTTAATCCAATTTCTAGAAATAACCATTTTGATGGTTATTTCTTAGCTGTGCAGCTGAGCGGTCTAGTACATCTTGAATATCTCTTAGGCACTTTATATCCTATATGGTGGTGTCATCGTCCTTTTCTGTCTTACCTTCATTCTGAATTTTAAGTTCCTTGACTGCAGATACAGCTGTAAGAGTGACTTTTCATCTTTGCAGCCTCCATAGGCTTTGAGCACAGTAAATATCACCTAATAAGCAGTCCAAAATCATCTGAATCAAACACAGGAGATAAGACAAGTGTGTGACTTAACACAGCCTTAGTAATGAAAATAAATGCAGTGGTTACATTATGAATGTGATGCAGAATGTAGCTGTAAACACCAAGTCGCAGGAGAAATACAAAACCTTTAATATTGGAGGTGTGTCTGGAGAGGTTAAATGACTGGGGACCTACTGAGTAAGATGATTGTGGTATATTACGTGGAGGAGATTCAGCCTTGAAAGAAAAAAACCCCTTTAAAATGAAAAAAATAAATAGCAAGAAAGGAAGAAGACAGGACTCAGAGATGTCGTGGGCACTGATTCTTAACCCTGTCTTACGTTGGAATCACTGGGAAGCTTTTTAAAAATACTAGTGCCTATGTTCAATCCCAGACTAGTTTTTTTTTTTTTTTTTAAAGCAAATGGCCTGCTATAATTGTTGGAAAAACCTGAAGATTGGTTCATCTTGAGGACGAGGGGTTTTGGTGGGAATGAGAATAACTTGTGCATGTGTACTTTAAAGCGCTTGGCCAAATTTCATCTGTTAGCTATTATTAAGAAAATAACTTATGTTCATCTTAAGTTGCCTACCCGAAGGGCTGTTTTCTCCTATAGCAATGACTGGAATAGAATGTGGCCAATTCACATTTTCACCTTCACTGCTGTTATTTTATTTTTATTACTTTTTTTTTTTTTTTTTAGAGACAAGAGTCTCGTGGCATCACAGCTCACAGCAAACTCTTGGGCTTAAGCAGTTCTCTTGCCTCAGCCTCCCAAATAGCTGGGACTATAGGTGCCACAACACTTGGCTATTTTTTATTGTTGTTGTTGTTGTTGCGGTTGTCATTGTTGTTTAGCTGGCCTGGGCTGGGTTCTAAACTGCCATCCTTGGTGTATATGGTTGGTGCAGTAACAGCTGTGCTATGGGCACTGAGTTCCTCACTGCTATTATTACATCCACATTTCTTCCAGGGATTTGACCAATATTCAAATGTTTACAAAACATAATTTCTCTCAGAGATGATATTTCCCACATTTGTGTCTCTTTTTTACATTAAAACCTGACACATGTGGTTGGGCACAGTGGCTCACACCTGTAATCCTAGCACTCTGGGAGGCCAAGGCGAGTGGATTGCCGTGAGCTCACAGGTTTGAGACCAGCCTGAGCAAGAGCAAGATCCTGTCTCTAAAAATAGCTAGACATCGTAGCGGGTGCCGCTAGTTCCAGCTACTCGGGAGGCTGAGGCAAGAGAATGGCTTGAGCCCAAGAGTCTGAGATTGCTGTGAGCTATGACATCATGGCCCTCTACCAAGGGTGACAAAAGTGAAACTCTGTCTCAAAAAAAAAAAAAAAAAAGCAAAAACAAACAAACCTGACATGCTCATACTCAACCACAACAAAACAAACACTAACAATTTTTCTTCATGTAAGCTTTTCTAATATCACATAGAAGGGTGGACTAGCCACTGTAGTTTATCATTCCTTGCTCTACCTTTGAGGTAGCCGTGCACCCTAGAATAACACATTTTTTACTACATACCCCTTAGATTGATTCCAGGAACTATTATTTTGCTAAATTGTGATTTCACATCCTGAAACACACTTGCATATTGTCATACAGTGGTATCTAAATCCAAACCAAAGTATTTTTGTTGCCATGAAATATTAATGTTTAAGGTTGGAACATATAAATGAAACTAGGGTCCACATTAGTTCATTAATCATTGCATTCCCACGTGCAGGAAGAGTTTTGTTGAACTTTATCAAGGGAAGAATTAATGTCGTCTGCCTGTGAGGTCCTTCCTTGGAAACTCATGTTACTCTGCACAGGGTGTTTCTTTTGGTAAGGGTAAAGCAACTAACACCACCAAGTAAATTGCATGAAATAGAAATCACTTAAGATGGAGATGAGTACTGCACACCTCCAGCAGTAAAGCTATTCTTTTTTTTTTTTTTTTTTTTGGAGACAGAGTCTCACTATGTCACCCTGGGTAGAGTGCGGTGGCATCACAGCTCACAGCAACCTCAAACTCTTAGGCTTAAGCGATTCTCTTGCCTCAGCCTCCCAAGTAGCTAGACTATAAGCACCTACCACAACACCCGGCCGTCTTTTTTGTTTCTGTTTTTGTTGTTGCAGTTGTTGTCGTTTTAGCTGGCCTGGGCCAGCCTTGGTGTATGTGGCCAGAGCCCTTCCCACTGAGCTATGGGTATCACCCAAGCCATAGTTCTTATTCTCGGAAGTTGACACACACCTCACAATAAACACAGGAATATATTACAGAGTCATCAAAGTGATATGAAGTCTGACAATGAAGTTCGCAAATTCATCCTAGAGAAAGTGTTACATACTTCATTGCTGAACATAACTATGTTTACCTCTGAAGTACTCCTTGTGGGAAGCTGTACGCTGATGCCAGCACCTAGTCCATCCTTCAGAGCAATTTTGGAACTCTTTTTCTGGATGGCATCAGAGCTGTTGTTGTATTACCCATGATGTTCTGAATGCCATCAAAATGTATTCCATTCAATATTTCTTTCATCTTCAGGTAAAGAAAAAAGTCATCGCAGGCCAGGTCAAGTGAGTATGGAGGGTGTTCCAATACAATTACTTTTTATTGGCTAAAAACTTCCTTCACAGACAGGGCCATATGAGCTGGTGCATTATTGTGATGCAAGAGCCATGAGTTGTCTAACTTTGTCACACAGCCTTTTTAGGACTTGCAAACAGTAAACTTGGTTAATTGTCCAGTTGGTACAAATTCATGGTAGATAATCCCTCTGATATCAAAACAGGTTAGCAATATCATTTTGACTCTTGACTTGGGCTGATGCAATAGTCTTGGTCATGGAGAATTGGCTGACTTCCATTGTGCATCTTGACATTTTGTTTCAGGGTTGTATTGGTACACCCATGTTTCATCACCCCAAAACTTCATTTTGCCTCTCCAAAAAGTCTTGGCAAACTTTGACTCTCCTTTGCTTTTGTTTGTTGGTGAGCTCCTTCCAGGCCATTTTTTCTCACACCTATCTCATGTCAAGATTTTCAGTGAAGGCTCAGCGCCTGTGGCTCAATCGGCTAAGGCGCCAGCCACGTACACCTAAGGTGGTGGGTTCGAATCCCCAGCCTGGGCCTGCCAAACAGCAATGATGGCTGCAACCAAAAAATGGCCGGGCGTTGTGGCGGGCGCCTGTGGTCCCAGCTGGTTGGGAGGCAGAGGCAGGAGACTCGCTTGAGCCCAGGAGTTGGAGGTTGCTATGAGCTGTGATGCCATGCCACTCTACCCAGGGGATAGCTTGAGGCTCCGTCTCAAAAAAAAAAAAAAAAAAAAAGATTTTCAGTGAAGATTTTCCAGTTTATCAATATTTACAAGGTATACTATGCTTCTCACAGTCAGCCTACAAGTTTGACACCTAAGTTGATGAATTTTGATCGTGGTTTCATCAGTTCTGCTCATTACTGGCTGCCCTGAACTCTCTTCCTGAGTGATGCTTTTTCTCCTCTCAGAAAAATATTTAGTCCATTTGTACACTGCTGGTTTCTTCATGGTATTATCCCCATGAGCTTGGAGTAACATGTCCTTGATTTCACTTCCACTCTTGCCAAGTTTAACAAGAAATAATGTTTGTTCATTGCTCTAATTCAAGCTCCAACATTGTTCCGATGGGACACAAAAACACAACAACAAAAGCTCAGTGCCTGTAGCTCAGAAGCTAGGGCGCCAGCCATATACACCAGGACTGGTAGGTTCGAACCCAGCTCAGGCCTGCCAAACAACAATGACAGCTTCAGCCAAAAAATAGCCAGGCATTGTGGTGGACACCTATAGTCCCAGCTACTTGTGAGGCTGAGGCAAGAGAATTGCTTGAGCCCAAGAGTCTGAGGTTGCTGTGAGCTGTGATGCCACAGCACTCTACCCAGGGCAACAAACAGCTTGAGACTCTGTCTTAAAAGAAAAAAAAAAGACACACAACAACAATGAACACCACTCAGCAGGACCCCACCACATTTTGACTTGAACACAGCTCTGACACGCTAATATATCAAAGTTATGAAACGTTACCAAGCTGTGTGTATAGCGCTGCCGGTGTAAGTTCATGAACTTAATTGTCAGACCCTGTGCCTCTTCTGTTTCTCCAGACCTTTAGCTCTGTTAGGTTCAGTTTTCTTGTTTGTTTTGTTTTTGGTTTTTTGGTTTTTCTTGCAGTTTTGGCCAGTGCTGGGCTTGAACCTGCTACCCCCGGTATGTGGGGCCGGTGCCCTACTCCTTGAGCCACAGGCACCACCCTAGTTTCAGTTTTCTAAACCATTGAACTACCAACTTTTCTTCACAGATCCTGCACTACACGTACACCTCGGTTTTTTGTGTATATAGGAATGAGTTTTACATATTGTTGTTACTCAAGTCATCTTTTTACATTTCTTTTTCTTCTGTAGTTGGAGTCCTAGGAGCATATAATTTGGAAATCTCAGCCTAGGCATCTTTCCTCAAAAAGAATAATCATAACCTTCTGGGAGGCCAGGGCGGGTGGATAGCTTGAGCTCATGAGTTTGAGACCAGCTTGAGCAAAAGCAAGACCCCATCTCTACTAAAAATAGAAAAACTGCGGCAGGGGGATCGCTTGAGACCAAGATTGGAGGTTGCTGTGAGCTATGACACCATGGCACTCAGAGTGACAGCTTGAGACTTTTAAGTAAAAAAAAAAGAATAATCATAACCAAATTAAAGGGAGAGAAATGTCATACATTTAAATGTTTATTGGTTCTGGGTGGCACCTGTGACTCAAAGGAGTAGGGCGCCAGCCCCATATACCAGAGGTAGTGGATTCAAACCTGGCCCCGGCCAAAAACTGCAAAAAAAGAAAAAAGTAAATGTTTATTGGTTCCAAAAGAAGTATTTGAGATATATAGTACAAAAATACATGAACTATAAGAAAAACAAAAATGAACAAAACAAAAGGGAAATAAGGTAGAATATTAAAGTGATAAGAGAAAGTCTCTTCAGAGAGGTAGAGATGACAGTATACTGCACAGTTACAAAAGTTGTGCAACAAAGTTAACCCTCAGCTTTTTGACAGCTGAAGCAAAGGGGCTGATCCTCTGCCCCCAAATTAGCAGGGAGTTAGGGAGAGCCTGCTAGGGAATCTTGTTCCTGTGAGTGCCTGTCTGATAGTCCTACTACCTTCCTTCTAGCCCTTGCCTTGGCTAGAAGGGGTGCAGGCAGTGGACCCTCAATCAATTTTAAGCAGTCTGAGAGTGGAGTAAGAATGTCCAGAAAAGGCAAAATCCACAGAAACAGAAAGCCAACACACAGTCGCCAGGGGCCAGGGCAGAGGGTGTAGGGAATAACTGCTATGGGTATAGGATTTCTTTTGGGAATGATGGAGATATTCTTGAGTTAGTAGCGATGGCTGCATGACCTTGTGAATATACAAAAATCCATAGAATTGTATGCTTCAAAAGGGTGAATTTTGTGGTATGTGAGTCATATCTCAATAAAGCTGTTACTTTTAATGTTTTAAAGATTGATAAAGTAACATACAGAGGGGGAAAAAACAGCTGATGAGTCTAAGATTTGTGTCTTCCAGGAGATGCACACTTTTGGGGGGATGTGTCAGAGCTAAAATGTTGCTTTCAGGGAGTTTGAATAGAAATTGAACTTTGGAATCTCTAAGTTTCTTTACAGGGTGAACATTCAATTATTGACCAGTTGTAAAAAGATGATGAGATTATGAGACAACTGGGGAAATTCATACACTGGGAGGTTATATTTGTTGATATAAAGGAATTGCTTACCATTGTTAATGTATGATAGTGGTATCATGATGTTTTAAAAAACATCCGTCTTTTACATACTAAAGTATTTACAAATAAAATGTAATGATACCTGGGCTTAGATTTAAAATAATCTCATGGGTAGGGTATAGATGAAACAAGCGTAAGTTCAGAAATTTTCACAATGAAATGTTAAAACAGATTTTACCATTCTCTATTAACTATAAAAATATCTAGCAACATAGCCAGGGTGTTTGCTTATGAGAAATTGTGCTATTTGCAGCACTCATCTCATTTGCTGATTTATGGATGACTTCTAAGAGATTGGAAGCCTGGGTACTGGCACGTAAGACATAAGTATAAGTGAGCGTGAAATTCTAGTAAGGTCACCCACAGCTTTTTCAGCCTTCTCTGTGCTTCTCAGATGCTGCTACATGGGGTTAAGGAAGGGATAGTTGCCATTCTTGACAAAGGCAGAAGAGGACGCTGGACTCTTTCTCGAAAGGGTACTTTGCTTTTTGGAGTCCCTGTCTCCTGATTCTCCCTGCTCTTCTGTGGGATTTGAGTGCTAATGTACTTAAATGTAATGTCTTCTTGGGAGGAGAAGTAAGTTTTGGCATTTATCCTTCACTTCCTTTATGAACTTGGAACCCACTCAACCAAACTGTGCACCTTATGTAGGAAAGAAGTGGCGGTGACAGTGCCACATGTTGGAGAATGAACGCTAAGCTGTGTTTCAATACTTGTTCAGTTTCTTTTTGTTCTTAGGAGAGATTGAAACTGGGCATTTGTATTTGTCCCATTTCCTTTTCTGATTCTAAAGACTGAAAACTCTTATTCACAGTAACATTTATTGCACCTGTATCCTAGGTGTTATATTACTAGAGATAGAAGCCCACTGTAACTGAAACTCATTATATGTTCAACAAACATTATACTTCTCCTGTATCCAAGGGGTGTCCTCTTCACAGAGGCCTGAATTCTTGTACTCTCATGCTCACTTGGGCAGTACATATGCTAAAATTGGTTTTGGGAACAGCAGTTGCATTCTAGGAGTTTATAAACATTTTATCTCAGGGTAAGAGTGAGGTTCAGTGCTCTGCCATTGTTCTTTATTCCCCAAAACAGTTTGAATTGTTGAAAGCACCAAGTGGCTGTGACATGAGGGTAGTTGGAGATGAACATTCACTTAATAAACATTTTGGGGTGATGTTGCTTGTGATGTCAGTGAAACATCTGAGTTTCCACATTCTTTATACTTTAATGACAGACACAGAGTTCCAAGGCCCAAGATAGTTTTGTATATATTCATCTTGTTTCTCTCTCTACGTTAAGATCTCCCTTGAGATTATCCTGCTAGTTATACAGCAATGCGAACACAGTGCCCAGCACTGCAGATACCACCACTGTCTGTCAGTCTTCTCCAGCAGCAGCCGCAGCTTGCTCAACATCTACCCTGGGCCAACTACCAATATCATATCATTTACTCCTCAGAACAAACCCTGGCTAGTAGTAGCCCTATCCTTGTTTTACAGGGAAGGAAATCAAAACTGAGCAAGGTCAGATGTCTTTCCGCACAACTAGTTAGTGGTAAATGTAGGAATCAAGCTCAGATTTCCTCAATTTCACAGCCCATGCTTTCTCTTGCGTGTGTGTATCTTTTCTTGGTATTTGGTAAATGTTTGCTAAATTGGTGCATGCTGTGTTTTTTCTTTTTAATTTCAGAATAGTAGGGGAGTTACATACTTTGTTTTTGTACAAATTGAGTCAAATGGTAAGTGTGCTCTTCACCCAGTGTGCACTGCACCCAGTAGGTGTGACTTTATCCATCCCCCCGTCTTCTTCCCACCAGCTTGACTTTCATTGAGATTTACTTTCTTTTTCTTTTTTTATATTAAATCATAGCTGTACATTAATGCTATCATGGGGTACAATGTGCTGGTTTTATATACCATTTGAAATATTTTAATCAAAATAGTTAACATAGCTTTCACTGCAAGACATTTACATTCTACACGTAATAAATTTAACATGTACCCTTGTAAAATGCACTGTAGGTGTGGTCCCACCAATTACCCTCCTGCCTCCCTTCCCCTCCCTCTCCTCTTTACCCTTCTTCTTGGGCTATAGTTGGGATATAGCTTTCATATGAAAGCTATAAATTGGTTTCATAGTAGGGCTGAGTACATTGGATACTTTTTCTTTCATTCCATTCTTGAGATACTTTGCTAAGAAGAATATGTTCCAGCTCCATCCATGTAAAGATGTAAGACTTAAAGTCTCCATCTTTTTTAAGGCTGCATAATATTTCGTTGTGTACATATACCACAATTTATTAACCCACTGATAGGTCGATGGGAACTTGGGCTTTTCCCATGGCTTAGCAATTATGAATTGGACTGCAATAAACATTCTGGTACAAATATGTTTGTTATAAAGTGATTTTTGGGTCTTCTGGATATATACCTAGTAGAGGAATTACAGGATTGAATGACAGGTCTATCTTTAGATCCTTAAGTGCTCTCCCAAACATCTTTCCAAAAAGAACATATTAGTTTGTATTCTCACCAGCAGTGCGGCAGTGCTCCCTTTTCTCCACATCCACGCCAACATCTCTGGTTTGGGGATTTTGTTTTGTGGGCTAATCTTACTAGAGTCAGATGGTATCTCAAAGTGGTTTTGATTTGCATTTCTCTGATGATTAAGGATGATGAGCATTTTTTCATGTGTCTGTAGGCTGTGTGCCTGTCTTCTTCAGAGAAGTTTCTCTTCAAGTCCCTTGCCCACCCTGAGAGAGGAATCACTTGTTCTTTTCTTGCTAATACTTTTGAGTTCTCTGTGAATTCTGGTTAGTAAACCATTGTCAGAGACATACCTGCAAATATTTCTCCCATTCTGAGGGCTGTCTGCCTGCTTTACTTACTGTGTTTTTGGCTGTGCAGAAGCTTTTTAGTTTGATCAGATCTAGTAATGTATTTTTGGTGTTTCTTCAGTTGCCCTGGGGGGTCTTCCTTATAAAATATTCTTCCAAGCCAATTTTTTTTTTTTTGAAACAGAGCCTCAAACTGTCCCCCTGGGTAGAGTGCCATGGCATCACAGTTCACAGCAACCTCCAACTCCTGGGCTCAAGCGAGTCTCCTGCCTCAGCTTCCCAAGTAGCTGGGACCACAGGTGCCCACCACAAAGCCCAGCTATTTTTTTTTTTTTTTGGTTGTAGCC
>CAUYQV010074061.1:0-11235 GCA_963574575.1 Galagoides demidoff | reverse complement strand
CTGTCGAGAGGAAGCTGCAGACTTGTCCTCTCTGAAACCCAAGTTGGAGGAGCTGGGCATCCCACTCTATGCTGTGGTGAAGGAGCAGATCGGGACTGAAGTGAAGGACTTTCAGCCTTATTTCAAAGGAGAAATCTTCCTAGATGAAAAGAAAAAGTTCTATGGTCCACAAAGGCGGAAGATGATGTTTATGGGATTTATCCGACTGGGAGTGTGGTACAACTTCTTCCGGGCCTGGAATGGAGGCTACTCTGGAAACCTAGAAGGTGAAGGCTTCATCCTCGGTGGAGTTTTTGTGGTGGGATCAGGAAAACAGGTAAATTCCTATTGTTTACTTATGCAGTGGTGGGTTTATGCATCTACAAGCAAGAGACCCTGACCAGAGCCCTGGGGGGAGGGGTTGACTGTCTCTATTGGGGAGGGTCTCCCCATCTTCTAAAAATCTAGGGACTATGAGGAAGGGAAGAAGGGTAACTGTTTATTACGCATTTGCTTTCTGCTAGTATCTCACAACCGAAATCTATTCAAGTCTCACAGTGACATCATAAAAATAATCTGATCATTTTGTAAAGGAGGAACTTGGGGCTGCAAGGCAGTGAGCAACTGTAGCCAGGAGTACAACTCCTTGGTGGCAGTGCTGGGGCACTGCTGAGCCCACGTTTTCTTGACTTCAAGTTCCATTTTCTGTGCTTGAATGAAAGCATGTTTTTTATTCTGTTTATGAATTTCCTCCCTTGCAGTGTTCCCAGGCCATCAAGGATGAACCATAGGGAAAAATGAAAAGGAAAGAAGGAATAAAAACAGGCCTAATGAGGAAGACATGTGATTATTTATATGAGTGGAAGGCGGCAAGGAGGTGTGGAAGGAGACTGTGCCTTTCCTATGGGGTCTGGGTGACAGGGCTGCCTAGGGAAAGGTTACTGACTCTTCTGCACCAGGCTGTTGTAGGCTGTGGTTAAAAGGGTCCAAGGTCGCCATGTATAACCAAGAGGAAGGTGTGGAGAGGAGAGATGAGGTCTCTGTGGACCCAAGGGGCACGTGGGCACATGTTGGAGCATGGGCAGCCTCAAGCCAGGGTGACTCCCCACCCTGGAGGGCAGTGCCAGGAGAGGCTGGGTGGATGTTTAGCAGGGATGGGGCAAAGTGAACCCAGGCAGGGCATGGGAGGAGGACCTGGAGGCTGGTGGCTTGAAGTCTAGGCCTAACTTTGCCAACCTGGGGTGCGATATTAACATATGTAAAAGTGCTTTCAGTAGAAACATGAGGTCGGTCTGTGTTACTGATGTTGCTAATTGCAAACTTTTTATAATTAGGGAGAAATAAAAGTGAATGGGGCTAGAAATCCTATTTTAGGCTTTATTTCTTATCTCTCCCTTTTATATCTTGGGAACTGCTCTTGACTGTATTAGAATTTAGCATAAATGCTGTCTGATTTAACTGAAATCTGTTTGCTAATTTGCTGGTAAATCTATTAAAATTTCTGAGTGATAATGGCTGCCAGTGGGTACCTGCCATGTTCCAGGCACTCATATAAATAATCATATGTCTTCCTCTCAACCAGTCTAGGATGTTAGGTATTTTTAATCCCATCAGTGTGAAAAGAAGTGGGCCTAGAGATATGAAATAACTTAGTCAGTGATATAGCTAGTAAGTGGTACAACAGAAATGGAACCCAGGAACTCAAATCTGTCCAGCTACAGAGACCTGCCCCTGCACACAAGCCTGTCTTCATAGATGGCCCCCCAGTGACCCCTTCCAGATGCCCTTACTAGAGGATTGCTCATCCTCTTCCTACTCTGGCATTATGGGATTCCCTCCCCCTTCCTGTCTCGGCCTTCTCATGGCCTCTAGGGTAGGGCTTGGCACACCTGGCAGCCTTCTCTTGCCTGGCAGTGACTCACCTGGTGCTCAGGGGCCTGTTGGCACATTCCAGGTGTTGCTAGGGGTGGTGTTTGCCTTGTTGGTACTCCCTAGAGCTCCCAGCCTTCATCCTCCCTGGTAGAAGGTTGAATGAGCTGGCAGAGCTTCAGGACTTACCTCAGTCCATTTGGGGAGTAGAATTTTTGCAGTCCCATTATGCCAGGTGCTACTCAGTGGGGATTCCTTTTGTAATAATCATCATCAATCATATTTATCATATTTACTTTAAAGAAGCTTGTGTGTACTATAGAAAATTGGAAAACAAGCGGGTGCAGTGGCTCACACTTACAACCCTAACACTCTGGGAGGCTGAGACTGGCAGATTGCTTGACCTCAGGAGTTTGAGACCAGCTTGAATAAGATCGAGACCCTGTCTCTACTCAAAAATAGAAAAATTGGCTAAGTGTGTGGTGTGCACCTGTAGTCCCAAACTACTTGGGAGGCTGAGGCAAGAGGATTGCTTGAACCCAAGAATTTGAGGTTGCTGTGAGCTATGATGCTATGGCACTCTACCCAGGGTGACAGAGTAAGACTGTCTGAAAAAAAAAAAAGAAAAGAAAAGAAAAAATTAGAAAATAACGGAACTGTGAAAGATGAGGAGAGCCAAACTATTAGCTTAACCATCATGGATAACAACAGATTGTTAAGGCTCAGTGGCCTTTTGTTAGTTTTTTTAGAAAATGGTACCTTATTGGATGTTCTTTTTTCATTTAACTGTGTATCATGAACATTTTCTTATCATTATATATTCTTACTTTTTAAAATATCTGCATTATGCTTTATCAGCAAGTAAATATAATTTCCTGATCTGCTTCCCTATAGTCACCACTGTGTGGTGGGACTTCTTGTTTTTTACTACTTTATTAATAATGACACAGCATATTTATAGATTTTTTTCTTACTTTCAGTTCCTAAATGTAATGGGTCAAAAAACTCCTTAACAGGGATTCCTTGATGTTTTTTACCACAAACTTTGGGGTCACTTTAGGGTATCCTATGTCTTAGTGTATTTTGTGTCACAGTATTAGAAGTGAGTGGCCTCCAGTTTCTTAAGAAGACTAGAGGAAAGAGAGGGTCTCCTTTTCAGATAGTCATTCAGTGTCTGCCACAAAGTCTGTCCTCTGAGCTCCACTTCCACACCTTTAGGGTTTTTCTGTGTTCGCTTCCTTTTTTTCTCTTTACCTAGAATGTTCTTTTACCTGCATCTCTACCTGTAGACATCCTTCTTATCTCTCATGCTTTTTGTCATCTTTGAAGCCTTCTCTGGTGGCTTTTGTCATAATCAGTCACTACTGACTTCCTACTTAGCACCAAAGTGCTGCTGTGATGTGACCTTCCCTAATCTGCCTTCCTCAAAAGACTGAACTTCTCCAGGGCGTGAGCCAGGCCTGATTTAGCTATGTGTTCTATGCTGCCCAAGAGATAGCTAGTGCCCGATGTCAGTCTCATGAGTGAATTCAGAAGAAGGACTGACACTCGCTCTTGTTTCTTTCCTTTTAGGGCATTCTTCTTGAGCACCGAGAAAAAGAATTTGGAGACAAAGTAAACCCACTTTCTGTTCTTGAAGCTGCTAGGAAGATCAAGTCACAGGCTTCAAACTCAGAGAACAAATGATTCTGTGAAACTACCTAATGCAGGATAACTTGGAGCACTCACCGTGCCTTTGGGAGGTGTTGTGTTTCCACTGTGTCCCTCAGGGGTTAGACACCCACTTATACTGTGTTCTCAGTATGAATCAGTAACATATTTAATAATGTCTTCTATTTATGCCCAATAAGGCAAAATTGCCCAAAAGAAAGCTGACAAAAATCTAAGAAACTGTGGTAAGGGTTATGTTAGCTAAAACCTGGAAAATATGAAGCTTAAAATTGACTGCTGCACCTCATCACAAATGTCTATGGTGTTTGAGTGCTGTTATTTCAGATGGTTTTTATTTTTATGTCTTCAAAACTCTAAGAAAAGTTGATTGACTGAGAAATTAGAGAATGTAAGGGTTGTGACTTTTATGGTTTCTGTTAATAACTTGTCATATAATGTCGAAGAATATTCATATAAAGGGACTGATAAGCTCCAGATTGGTTTGATACAGATAAATTATAAAGTGAGATCTCTTGTTTCACTGTCTTCCATTCTAACCCCAGAGATTGTTCTTCTAGAAGAAATGATGTCTAGCTCTAAGAAAATTATGCATTAGAAATTACCTGCATATAAAAATAATAAAAATATTTACCATAATGCTGGCTGAAAGTAAAAAATCAGAACTCTCCATGGATGTCGGGTAAGAGGGAGGCTCCTCTAGATGACAAAAAAAATTCACCCTGTCATTCATGTTAGTGGTTTTGCTATCTTTCCTGGCAGAATGACTTTGGTATATAAAATTGGTAGCTTCTTTCCTAGTGGTCTTTTAACCTAATCAGGTAAATAGGGAAAAGGGATATAGAGAGTATGAAAAATAACTTAGTACATTAATTTATGTTTGAATTTTGTCATGTGAGTAAATAGGAGGTCAGCAAGAGCCAGGGAGGAAACTCTGCCCAGGAAGTCCTCTCAACACAGCAAGTAGGCCCACCAGTAGAAAGGTAGGGGGAGGAACAGAGAGAAGAGTATTTACCCAGGGACCAGCCCAGACAGGAGGAAGGGGTTCCAGGAAAGCAGGAATGGAGACAAGTTAGAAGTAAAGCTGGGGAAGAAGGAGAATGAAGGGGCTGAGTATGCACAGTGAGTAGGGCAGGTGGTTCAGGATGAAGGTAGTGCCTGAGTCTGACTCTGTGTGCTGGTGGCTGCATGGGGTGTACACAGACCCATGGACTGGGTTTCTCATTCTGTGAGGCTACACCCTCCAGTACCTGTACAATGACTCACCCCTAGAGGCTGTGGTTGCTGAGACTCCAGGTACTGATAGGATAACTCAGATGAGAATTCTTTAATACCTAAATGATCTGAAACAGTTATTTTGCAATTAAAGATGAGTAGGGCTGAGCGCAGGTGGCTCACACCTATAATCCCAGCACTTTGGAAGTGCCAAGACAGGAAGGTCACTTGAGCACAGAGGTTCAAGACCAGCCTGGGTAAAATAATGAGACACCATCTCTTAAAAATAAAAAAATTAAGCTGTGTACGGTGGGTCATGCCTATAATCCTAGTACTTTGGGAGTCTGAGGCAAGTGGATTGCTTGAGCTCAGGAGTTCAAGACCAGGCTGAGCAAGAGTGAGATCCTGTCTCTACTAAAAATAGAAAAACTAGCTAAATAAATAAAGAACCCTTTAAATTAAAGTCATTACTCTCTGTGCTTTGGGCTTAAAGCTTCAGCAGTCTTTGACAGGCATTTGCAGGTTTTCTTTTTATGTATTTGATAAACTAATTGAGAATCCATAATGCAAAGAAATGCAAGAAAATGTCCCTGCTATAAAACTGGTAGTTCTCAATTTTGACACACAGCAGGAGCACCTGAGGAGGTTTAAAAAACTGATAACCAGGCTCGCTAAAATCAAATCTCTGGGATGGACCCCAAGCAACAATATTTCTTAAATCTCCTGGGTGATTCCAATATGCTGCCAAGGTTAAAAACCACTCTAAAAGAACTCAGTGTCAAGTTTGGAAGACGACTCTCAAGAACCAGGTTGCTCCTGATAATCTCTGTTGAGTTTTGGGAAAAAGTGTTTGGGTGGTGTTGAGAACAAGAAAACAATACTACAAAATGAAGGCCTCAGAAGTGGCCCCAGAAGCAAGTTTTTCTCTGACCCTCTTCTGCCCTCCCACCTTTGTCTCATTTTCCCTAAACCTAGCTATTGAAACTAAAGGCAGCCTTTAAATAAGGTGACCAGATTTTAACATTGGTAAAGCGGGACACCATTGACCAGGGATGAGGGGTGGGGTGGGGAGGTTCTTAATTAAAAATTTGGTCTATATGGAGCAACAAAAATTTTCATAGAATGCGAAAATAGTATTATAATATATATATATTTTTATTTCAACATAAGTACAATTTATAAATATAATACATTTTTTAAAAATTATGTATAGGGCAGTGCCTGTGGCTCAAAGGTGTAGGGCGCTGGCCCCATATGCCCAAGGTGGTGGGTTCAAACTCAGCCCTGGTCAAAAACAATATATATATATATGTATAGTATTATTTATTCTTCGGCATATTTCTCATTTGAGTGAATTTTTTTTAGTAGATTGCTGTCGTTGTTTAAAAGGTCATGAAATTTTTCACAAGAATTTGTTAAATTATATTTTACACATAAAATGGCTTTCAAAGTCTCAACACTTAATTGCGATTTTTCTGATGTCCACACTTTATTTACCATAGAAAAAAACACATTCAGTCTCAGCATTAGTTCCTGGTAAGGACAACACATATCCCACAATTTTTAGTGCATTATTGTATGGAACATGGTTTGTTTCAAAATGATGAAATATTTCTAACCATTTGTTCTCTATTGTGATTTTTGCTGATGCCCAAGATTTAACCTTTTCCTTATCAAAATATTTTTTTAATAATGATGCCTCGTAAGTCGTGTCACTTTCAAGGCTGGTGCTAGACTTTTTGCCCCCACTATAAAATAATACGAGTACTATCTGCTAAATTCATGAAATAAATAAATAAATAAATTACTTACCTAAATTATCCGAATAGCTGATTTGATGACATCACTTGTTTAACCAGCACTAGCATGCAGTACGATGTGTATCGTCTGAGAGACAGTTACAAAATGTTTTTGTCGTTGCCAATGCCAAAAAATGCCATTGTTCATTAAGTCCAAACAATGGTGGTCGAATTCTAACAACTGATCAACAATGTGAACTTTGATAAGCAGTTCTTGATAATCAGTTCTCAACAATTATTTGTTATTATTAAAGTTTAACATTATAAAATTATTAACAAAAATAATATAAAACTCCTATCTGGCGAAATAGCCACATGGCAGTGTTGGAACCAGAATTGCCGCTGAGAGACCACCACACACATGGAAAGACAAAAAGTGCTTTGTTTTGCAAGCATATGCCTGGGCCACTCTTCCCTTCAGCGTGGCTGGAGGAAGGGCAACCCCCTAGTGAAGCAAGCTGAGCTTTTTAAAGTGCATAGAGGGGCTCAACACCTGTGGCTCAAGCGGCTAAGGCATCAACCACATACACCTGAGCTGGCGGGTTCGAATTCAGCCTGGGCCCACCAAACAACAATGATGGCTGCAACCAAAAAAATAGCCAGGTGTTGTGGTGGGCACCTATACTCCCAGCTACTTGGGAGGCAGAGGCAGGAGACTCACTTGAGCCCAGGAGTTGGAGGTTGCTGTGAGCTGTGATGATACAGCTCTCTACCCAGGGTGATGGCTTGAGGCTCTGTCTCAAAAAAAATAAATAAAATAAAGCCCATAAAGGAATTTCATCCGGTGTTTTGTCGGGCTGGGCTGCTATTGGCTGAGCTGTTTATGGTTAGGGACCTGGGGGTGGGGGGCTACTTGTTTGTTCCAGACAGTTTGGCTCCTTCTGAGCTAATTGTCCTTACCGGAATTCCACCTGTGCGACCTTGCCCAGGAGGGACTTTACATTAGCCTTTTCATTTCCAAATGAAGTTACATTAACCTTTTCAGCAGCTGAAAACCGTATATTTCCCTTCCTGTTGTCCCTCTGTTCCCTAGCTTGTCGTGCATTCTTTCCAAAAATCGGGACTTTTATAAAATGCCGCAGGACGCAGGACAAATTGTTAAAAATTGGGACTGTCCCACCAAAGTGAGATTTCTGGTCACCTTACCTTTAAACCTAAAGTATTGCCTTTCCCCAAAGGCAGCCTTAAAACCTAAAGTATTACTCTAACTTTTCCCTTACTCTCTACCTTTCTGTGGAAAAATTCACCCGAAAGAAATATGGGCTTGGGGCTCAAAGGAGCAGGGCTCCGGACCCATATGCCAGAGGTGGGGGGTTCAAACCCAGCCCCGGCCAAAAACTGCAAAAAAGAAAAAAATATGGGCCAGGTATGGTGGTTCATGTCTAATATTAGCACTCTGGGAGGCCAACGAAGGAGGATGGCTTGAGCTCAGGAAATGGAGACCAGTCAAAAATAGAGGAATTAGGCTGGTCTTAGCTACTCAGGAGGCTGAGGCAGGAGGATTACTTGAGCCCAGGAGCCTGAGACAGCAATGAGCTATGATGCTGCTGCACTTCAGTGACAGGAATAAGACCCTGTCTCAAAAAAGAAATATGAGGCTGGATGCACTCATAACACTCTGGGAGGGTGAGGTGGGTGGATTGCCTGTGCTCAAGAGTTTGAGACCAGCCTGAGCAAGAGTGAGACCCCATCTTTAAAAATAGCCAGGTGTTGTGGCAGGTGCCTGTAGTCCCAACTACTTGGGAGGCTGAGGCAAGAGGATTGACTACGGTTGCTGGGAGCCATGATGCAATGGCACTCTACCCAGGGTGAT
Source organism: Galagoides demidoff (assembly GCA_963574575.1). Taxonomy (NCBI): domain Eukaryota; kingdom Metazoa; phylum Chordata; class Mammalia; order Primates; family Galagidae; genus Galagoides; species Galagoides demidoff. Next base: position 2,892 of record CAUYQV010074061.1, on the reverse strand, counting down.
AGAGTGAGATTCTGTCCCCCAAAAAAGAAAGACGACCTACCTAGTTTGATTGCAATTCCTAAGACCCTCCATTCCAAAGAAAGTCCTCTCTACCCAACACCCAGAAGGAAAGAATGTCTGTTCAGGGAGACCAAAAAGAATCTAGACAGGCCTTGCCAACTTTCCCCACTCAGTCTAGTAGCATTCATCATTCTGTTTTTGTCTGACCATACTCCTACAGGCTGTCCATATTTTGTTAAACCTAACCATAAAAACAGACAATTCTCCAGTATCTTTGGGTCTTTATTCTGAAGGCTCCCATGACACATAAAACTATGATCATATAAATTTCTATACCTTTTTTTCTTATGAATCTGCCTCTGTCAGTGATTTCCAGTGAAACCTCAGAGAGGGAAAGGAAAATTTTCCCTTGAAATGGTGGCAAGGGTCAGGGATGGTATGGACATGGGCGGGGGGAGGACCACAGCTACAGCAGAACATTCAAAGTGGAGAAAATTTCCATAGTAAACAGTAGGTGGGGGAGGAGGTTGGCATGTTTTGTTTACCAGATGCTACATCTCCCCCAATATGCTGATTTCTCAAAAACAGGGCCTGTGTCTACTGTCTCTCTTTTCCCACTTCAGTGTAAAGAAAATACAGGGCAGAAAAGGTGAATGGGGAGTGAGCTATAATAGTTCCGAGGACAGAGGGTGGATGAAATCAGGGGGCAGAGACTAAAGCTTCTCCCCAGCCCTGGCTGCCCTCTATCCATTCTGGGTTGCTAATGCCCTAGGCAGCAAGCAGAAAGGTATGTATTTGTGACTTTGTGTTTGGGAAAGGAGTGAAAGGAAAAGTTGACTTTCTCTACTTTAACACTTCAGACCCTTTCTAAATTTAAAGTAGAAGGGTTTAGTAAGACCACTGCGGTGGCTTACACCTATAGCATTCTGGGAGGCCAAAGCAGGTAGGTTGCTTGAGCTCTGGAGTTTAAGATCAGCCTGAGCAAGAGCAGGCTGTCTCTACTAAAAATAGAAAAATCTAGCTGAGCATGGTGTTGTATGGCTATAGTCCCAACTACTCGAGAGGCTGAAGCAAGAGGACGTCTGAGCCCAGAAGTTTGAGGTTGCTGTGAGCTATGATGCCATAGTACTCTGCTGAGGGTGACAAAGTGAGACTCTGTCTTAAAAAAAAAAAAAGGGGGCAGCGCCTGTGGCTCAGTGGGTAGGGCACCAGCCCCATGTACCGATGGTAGCTGGTTCAAACCCGGCCTCGGCCAAACTATAGCAAAAAAATAGCTGGGCGTTGTGGTGGGCACATATAGTCCCAGCCACTTGGGAGGCTGAGGCAAGAGAATCACCTAAGCCCAGGAGATGGAGGTTGCTGTGAGCTGAGTGACAACATGGCACTCTACCGAGGGTGATAGAGTAAGACTCTGTCTCTACAAAAAAAAAAAAAAATGGACCACTCCATCATGACTGTTGTCCTGAACAACTAACTGCATATGAATTTTGTAATAAAGAAGAGCAGAAAAGGATGGGGTAGTAGAAGGTTTCAATGTGCATTGTAAGAAGAGTTACAATGAATACACAATGAATATACAAGAGGTATACCTAAGTATTAATTGGGGTGCATCAAAACAATGCTAAGGAAAAAAGCTTCAGATGATACGCTTAATAGGATCCAATTTATGTGATTTTGTCAGATGGGCAAACAGTATTTTTTAGGGGTCTGTGCCCAGGTGGTAGAAGTGCAGACAAGTATGGAATGATTAACAGTGTCCCAGGTTAAGCCCCACTCTGGAAAGCTCACACTTTAAAACATCCCATTGCTCAGAATAGATCCTGATCAAGTTAACCAGAATCTCTGGGGATGCATCCAGGCATCAATCTTTTTTAAAGCTCCCTAGAGGATTCTGGTGTGTGACAAGGTGGAAAACCACTGCTTAAATTGAGAAATAATTGTGAAATCTTTGAGAAGCAGAAGGAATTTTCCCCTTTTATATACAAGCCTTAGTCCATCTCTGTTGTGGAGTTAGGTAAGAGACACCCATGCCCTAATTTCCACGACATTCAGCCAGGAACCATGAATAAACTCCCAAGAGGCAGCCGAGCCCTGTATCAGTTTCTACTAAAAGCATCTCCTTGGAGAAATGTCTGATTGCAGGCTTGAGGAACAAAATGTGTAAGATGAGCCTATAACATCTTGTCACACCAGATTATCAAGACCACTGAGGCCTTATACAAAGGATAGATTCAGGAGATAAATTGGAAGAGGCTTTTACTTGTCAGAGAGGGGACACTTTGAACATCACTAAGTATAACTACAATTAGTTACATCAGATTTATGTATGTATGTATGTATGTATTTTTTAGAGACAGAGTCTCACTTTGTTACCCTTGGTTGAGTGCTATAGCGTCACAGCTCACAGCAACCTCCAACTCCTGGGCTTAGGCGATTTTCTTGCCTCAGCCTACCAAGTATCTGGGACTACAGGCACCCACCACAATGCCTGGCTATTTTTTGTTGCAGTTTGGCCAGGGCCGGGTTCAAACCTGCCACCCTTGGCATATGGGGCCAGCGTCCTATCACTGAGCCACAGGTGCCACCCCACATCAGATATATTTAAATACATAAGTTCATAATGATCCTTAAAAAAAAAAAAAATCTTTGGCTTGGCGCCTGTGGCTCAATCTGCTAAGGCGCCAGCCACGTACACCTAGGGTGGCGGGTTCAAATCCCCAGCCCGGGCCCGCCAAACAACAATGATGGCTGCAACCAAAAAATGGCCAGGCGTTGTGGCGGGTGCCTGTGGTCCCAGCTACTTGGGAGGCGGAGGCAGGAGACTCGCTTGAGCCCAGGAGTTGGAGGTTGCTATGAGTTGTGATGCCATGGCACTCTACCCAGGGGGATAGC
>CAUYQV010074060.1:0-22030 GCA_963574575.1 Galagoides demidoff | reverse complement strand
GCAGCCATCATTGTTGTTTGGCGGGCCGGGGCTGGGGATACGAACCCGCCACCTTAGGTGTACGTGGCTGGCGCCTTAGCCGATTGAGCCACAGGCGCCGAGCCATGTTCCAAGCATTGTGTACTTTAAATGTATTTTTTTTTCCATTTGATTCTTGCAATTCTCTGAGATAGGTACTATGAATATTACCATTTTGCAGATGAAGCAACTGAAGCTTAGAGAGATACAGTCCCCCTTCACATCAAGCAGCTGTGCTCTACAAAGCCATGAGATGGCAGAGGGTCAGGGGAGGTGGTCTGTCTGAGGATGCGGTGCATCCAGTGAGCTTAGATTCTGGCTAGGAAGGCAAAGCCTAGGCCCTGGGATAGAGCCCCACCCGCAGCCTCCGCCTTCTATAGAGGAACTCACAGCTCTTTGCCAACAATCGCTCTTAAGCCCTCCCTATCTCTCCACAGGAAAGAGATTACAGGAGATCTGTGCCACTTAAAAAATTAGAGTGGGAGGGGTAGACAGATGGGAGCATGCAGCGTCTTACTGACCACATCCAACCAATGCCACCAGCGAATCAGTGGCAGTTCTAGGAGGAGAAGCATTTCCCAACTTTTGGACTGGGCTCAAGCTCAGATTCTAATGCAATATTATGAGAACAACCAAATAACATATTTCCTGGAAACATGAAATATATTAATCTGATAATCCTTGAAAACATCATCATCATTACAACGTTCATCATCAGGGAAATCTCCTTACTTTGTTGGCACAGCGCTTTATACCACCAAGCACTTTAACATTCGCTGGCTCATTTGCTACCCTCCTCCCAGTTGCCCTCTGACATTGATAAAGCAGAAAACACACCATCCTTCCGACCAGTGATGGAACCAGGGCCCGGTGCACTGCCCATGCTCACATGAGCAACCAGCCAATGTGAGAAGTCAGGATTTCCACTGCTATCAATACAACACGGAGGCATCAGCCCACTGCGATTCCATGCTATAAAATACCCAAGATGAGGAGCAAGGCTTTCCAACGGGGCAGCCACAAGGTCTACTCAACCCAGAGGCAACATCATAGCCGTCTTGCCTTGATAAAGGAAAGAGAATCAGACTGAAAGGGATTCACATCTTACCTCCCCCACAGACAGTAAAATGAACCAACTAAGGTGGGAGAAGCCTGCCACTGAAGCAAAGTGCCCTGGTGGCAGAATGGCACTGAATGTAGGTGAAGGCATGGCTTGTGGGGGAAACGGAGAGAAGGCAGGCAGAAGAGAAAAACAAAGGAGGCAGCAGGCCCTGGGCCCTCCCGCTTAATGCCCCCAGAGCTCTCTGCTGAACAAGCCAGTGAGGACAGGTGGGGGAGGCATTGTAAGCACCGAGCCTTTCATATGTATGTATTTTTAATGTCATACCTTGATCATGTGGGAGAGTAGAAGAAATATGTGTATAAAATGGGAATAGAGCAAAATTTATGTCTTTTTATAGCCAATGATTCATACCGAGTGACGGGTTTTAAATATTAATAATAAGTAAATTTTTAGGACATAAGGTTGGAGATGAAGGGAGATGATAACATTTCTCTATTTTTTTTTTGTTCACAGTCCAAACACAGAAAATTAAGTACAGTAAATATTCCACCTGTAGTTAGCAATACTTATATAGTTTATTACCTCTGCCTCGGGGGCCTCCATTCCTCCTGGGAACAAAGACACTGCCTCTACTTGACGCTGAGATCATAATTCGGGGATGGGAAGAAACTTGTTTCAAGAATTAAAATAATCTCCCATGAATTTCAAATATGACAAAGAGACTGCGTTTTCACAGAAATGTGCGGCTCATTCTTTCCCTTTTCCCATGTCTCTGCAGGGTTTGAAAATCTCTGAATCAAGAGCATCTCTAGAAAAGCCCCGTGCCAGGAGTCTCCCAGTGCAGTGAAGAAGAGCGTTCTCTCTGGCTGGCTGTGGTCTCGACAAATTCCCTTCCAGTGATGGCCCTCACGTCAGTGCTCACCTCTTCCATGTGGGATCAAGTGTAGAAAGAAATGTGTGTGTGTCCTCCTGACCCAAGGCGGTTCTTGCAGTGTTCTGACCCATCCTGGAAGGTGGAACGACAGGAAGTTCTTGATGACCTTCAAGAAAACTGAAGGTACATCTATGCTGCTGTCAACTACCACCTCAGGAGAGCATCTGGGAGGTCAGGCCAGCGCCCCCAGGGCTGCCTCCTGCCCCTGGGCACTGTGAGCTGCCAACATAATCCTGACTCCCACCTCCTGGCCAGCCAAGGCCATGCTTATGCCCACTCCTGTGCCAGCTTTTGGGCTCCCCCAGCCCTTTCACAAACTTACTCCTGATTCCTCCCAATAGCTTTCTGGGGAGGAGGATTACCCTCTCCTGGCTTGCTGTCCTTCTGCCTCTGATGATTCACTGGGGAGAAGCCTGCTGCCAGGGTGGGGCTGACACACACGGATGTGGGCAGTCACCTGCTAAGGAAAGAAAGGGCCTGGGATGGAGGGCCCTTCCAAGGTGGCCCTGCGGCCTGGCAAGGGGAAAGTTAGAGCACATGGCAGGAAACTCAGCCTGAGGCCTTGGACTTCGATAGACTCAGGAGCAAGTTTGCAGGAACTTGAGCCACTTTAGCCAAAGGGCATCTTGCACAGCAAGTAAGCACAAGGACTCTGATGGCAGAGAGTTCTTGGGTTCAAATTCCAGTTTCTCTATTCACTAGCAGAGGGACATCATGGGCGTTATTTCTCTCTCAGCTTCTTCCCCTATCAAATGGCAATAACCTGACAGCTGAACTCCTGGGGTTGTTGTGAGGGCTAAATGAACTAAGAAGTGAAGAACTGTTTGGTGTTTGTTAGATTGTTGTCATGAGCAGGATCAAACACCTTCCCTCCAAAGGTCAAACAAGGGAAATTCTGCCAATCAGTCTCTGTCCTTTCCAGAAAGATCCCTACCATTACCATTTTTTCAACTTCTCTTCCCAAATTTCTGGCCCCAACAGTGCTAGCACCATTGCCCTCCACTATGCCATGATGCCTGTTCCTGAGAACAGAGCTCTCCAGCAAGGCCAGCAGCAGGTCCCCTGCACATGCAGACACAGCCACCCCCAGCTACTGCACCCTCCTCCAGGGCAGAGCAAGTCTAAGGTAAGGCCATGCGCAGGAGAGCAACTCAAGAGCCACGTGTGCAGTTCTGGAAACCCTGATGCCCTGGCACGTAAGATGAGGAGAATGTTAATGGCAAAGGGAGGGTGTAGTTACCAGCCAAGCGTCCACCTTTATTCTCCTCTGAGCCAGCAGAGAGAGATGTGGTGCTCTGGCATCTTTCCAATGATCTAGACATTGACCATGAACAGGAAACTAATTGCTGAGCTGCAAGAGTCACAGAAAGCCCAAAGAAGGTGCACGTCTCCCTATGTCACTCCACACACACACATAGCCCTCTGACAGACGCATTTTAGGACTCTCCTGCAAAAAAGAGAATCTTCCAGCAGCAACGGCAAGCAGGGGGCAGGAGAGGGGCTCGTGCCACTCCAAGAATTTGATGAGCACCCGATACCAGCAGCATAAATAAGCCCTTTAATAAATTAGAGAGCTATTCATTTAAATGGATCCTGCCATCCCTTCTGTGCCAGTTAATCTGTAATTCAGATAGATCAGGGATGGCTCTGCTGGGAGACAAGAGTCCAGAATATGGAATGATTTTGTCCCCTGGGCCGAGGATTCCGCTTGGTAAGCAGCACACACACCCTACATGTTCGCTTCATTATTGCTCCTCTCTCTCTCTCACATACAGACGGTCATGGGCACACACCTGGGACAAAATGTGCGCTCTGCTGCCAGACCCATATCAACGAGCTCCATCCACACCCACATCTGCACATGTCCCCCCCCATTCCATTCTGTGCATGGCTTCCGTGGTGTGTACAATTCCCAGGCAAGCATTCCAGGCACCTCAACCAGCACGGGCAAAGGAACACGTGGCAGGTGTGTGTACCACTTTCCAGAGCACCTGCAGTCAGAGCTGCCCCCTCCTGGAATGCTGTGGCAGGTGAGACACTGTGATACGAACTGAATGGTGCTCCCCCCAAATTAATATATCAGAGTCCTGACTCCCAGTACATCCAAATGTGACTGTTTTGAAGGAAAGGGTCTTTAAAGGGGTCATTAAGTTACAATGAGGTCCCTGGGGTGGGCCTTTCTTGGAAGAAGAGGGGATTAGGGTCCAGAGACTCATAAATGGATGACCACGTGAACACACAGCAGGAAGAAGGGCCAAGGAGAGAAGCAGCAGAGACACCAGCCCAGCCTCGGTCTTAGGCTTCTGGCCTCTAGGACTGGGAGAGAATCTGTTTCTGTTGTTGAAACCCCCCAGTGTGTGGGACTCGTCATGGCAGTCCCAGCAAATGAGTGCTAGGCCAGGAGGGAGACGGTGCTCAGAGCATCGTACAGTCACCACAAAGGGAGTGCCGCCCACGTCAGTATTTGCTTGTCGACTTCTGCACGAGGACACCTTCACAGGCCCTTCTAGTCTTAGATGGCTCCATGTCCTCAGGCCACAATACATGTCAAAAAGGTTTGCCAACTAGATGATACTACCAAAGGTGTTCTGCTGCTGCTGCTGCAACTGCTATGGCACATGAGAACCCAACTCAACACCTAGGACATTCCCAGAGTGTCCCAAGACCACACAGGGGTGGTGATAATTCCTGCAATACAATGACTACCATTTTTCAAATGTTACATGTGCCAGGCCTGTGCGAACCATCTTCCACCCATCATCCCCCTTAATGCTCTCAACACCCCAATCTCTGTAGGGTAACTACAACTATTATCCTTATTTTATAGTGGAAGAAACAGAAGCTGAGAGATTTAGCGAAGTCATGTAAGCGACGAGCTGGGACATCAGCCCCCCACTTAATCACTACGATCATTTAAGTTCTATTCGGTTGCACAAATATTGACTGCATGAGCTTTCTCCTGCAGGCCCCAGGCTGAGGAGGTGCTGAAAACCATCTGTTCCTTCCAGGCAATTGCCTACTTAATCTCTTGAGGTCAAGGGTGTGACCTTCCTTACAAGCAGAGCTCTCCCATGAACCGCTGCTGCAGGCACATCAGAAGTTGCAGGTCATTGGCAGGACTTCCCAAGCAGAGAGTGAAAGAGAAAAACTGGCCTGAGATCAGAAACTGGGTCTAGTCCCAAGCCTGCCCAGGTTGTGACCTGAGATTGTCCAGGGGAAGCATGTTCTCACAACAGGAACCACAGGCGTGAAGTCCCCAAGGAAGGAGCGTGCTTAGTATGGTCAAGGAATAGCTGGGAGGTCAGTGTGGCTGGTGGGGAGTGACCAGCAGAAAGAGAAGGGGTGGGAGATAAGGATGAGAGGCAGCCCCAACACAGAACATGGGACCCTGCGCAACCATGGGGACCCTGGGAATAAGCATGCACTTGATGGGAAGCCCTGGAGCTGAGCCCCAGGGCCGTGCAAGAGCTGATTATCCTGCACACAGGGTGGACGGGGCTGCGGTGTGCGGGGCAGACACGTAGACTGGGAGACTGGAAGCAAAGAGCCCATACCAAAGGCTCTCTGGATCGTCCGGGAAAGAGAAAAGAAGGAAGCAGAATCCCCGCATGAGAAGTTATTTTTGCCAAGAATATTTACCTTTAGCCACTGGCCTCATCTTCAAATTCATTATCAATATATTCCAAAATTTCAAAATGGATTATTGTTTGGTATCAAACAAGGGGCTCGCAATGCTTCCCTTTTCCCTTTTTCTTTTTCTCTTCTTTTTTTTGGTAACTTTTAAAGTAACCTTCATTAGGAAAAAAAGCATTGTTTTTCTTTTTTTTTTGGCTGGAGCTGGGTTTGAACCCGCCACCTCTGGCATATGGGTCTGGCACCCCACCCCTTTGAGCCACAGATGCCACCCAAAAAAGCATCTTTTTAATTCTTCTTTTCATGTACCTTTATTGATTTTCATGTTAAAATATTTCTTTTAATATTTCAAAACCAATACCCCCCTTGTTCAGTGACTTGTACTGTGCTTTGGGAAGGGAGAGCCAAAGCCAAATTCCTTAGACCAGGGCTCAATAATGGGCTCCATCCCTCGGACAAATTACTGAGCTCAGTGAACCTGCAAACCTGACCCACAACTACTTTATTCATTTGCTGTGAAGATTAGTCCAAGGAAGAGTTAAGAGGGCCTGGGACTTCGCTGGTGCACACAGTGGGTGCTGCATATATGTTAGCATAGAGGATAATGATAATGATGACAAGCACAAAGACAAAGCCCATCTGCCCAGCCTCATCCCTTCCTAAGCTGCCACCAGCTCATGCACACACATCAGGCTCAACAGAGATGCTGGTGGCTCTCTGAACTGTCCTGTTCTCTCAAGTTTCCTGTTCTTACACATCTCCAGTCTGACCAAAAGAGCTCTCCAACAAATGATTCTGTATGTCCCTGAAGACTCAGCCCAGGTGCCACCTCTCTCAGGAGGCCCTCCTCTGCTGTGCTGGCAGAGCCTCAGCTGCTGGTGGCTCCTCCCCTCCTGGCCTGCCCACCTTCCCCTGGAGACTGTCGGTTTTCCCATGGCAGTGAGAGTGTCCTTCACATCTGTGTCAGGAGCTGAGCCCTGAACCAAGGCGCCTGCAAGCCCCTAGCCAACCCAGCGCATTTCTGTTTTATCTTGTGGCTCCAATGCCTCTCACAATGTCCTTCTCACCCATGGCCAGTGTTCAACAAACATGTTGACAAGGCAGACGAATGAATGAACCATTCCCTACATCTTTTCTCTTGCCACAAGAGTCCAAATAACCCAGAGCCCAGATGACCAGACCATCTATCTGAAAAAAGAAACAACTTCTCTTGCTTCTGAGTTGGCCACTTTTGTAGACTGAACAATGTCTTCTGCCCCCACAAAGAGATATGTTCCCCTGGAACCTCAGAATGTGACATTATTTAGAAGCAGAATCCTCGTAAATATAATTAAGATAAGTATCAGAATGAGATCATACAGGGGCAGGTTGGGCCCCAAAGCCAATGACAGCATGTTTTACAAAAGACGGAAAAGGACACAGAGACACAGAGAAGAAGGTCATGTGAGAGAAACAGAGCCCGCAGTGACACAGCCCCAAGCTGAAGAATGTACGGAGCCACCAGAAGCTGCAAGAGGCAAGCCAGAGTTGCCCTGACAGCCTTTGGAGAGAACACAGCCCCGCTGACACCATCTTTTAAATTCCTGGCCTCCAAAACCATGAGAAAAGTTCATGTCCATGTTTTAAGCCAGCCTGTTTGTGGTGATGTGTTATGGCCACACTGAATCACAAACATGGTCATCTGGAGATGGGCCAGTCCCAGACATGGAGTTTTCAGACGGTCCTTCAAGGCCACACTCAGCCTTACTCCAACTGCAAGCATCACACCTGCAACCTCACATTTTCTGCTGTTGACCCCTCCTTGTTTTTATCCCCAGGTTCATTGTTCCATGTACTGCTCCACAGCCTCAGGGGGCAGGTTCTATTGCAGTAATGTTCAGCGATGTGCTGGGGAACACTGGTGTGCCATGAGAGGATCTTAGGTGTGCCGTGAACATGTTTAAAGATCGTTAATTAAATTATTTTCAAAAGAAGTTCAGAGCACAATAAGTATATCCTTTTTTTCCTCTTTTTTTTTCCTTGATCAACATAATTTAAGTGTGCTGTGGAAGTTAAACTCTAAGTTCAAGTGTGCCATGAGATAACAAAGGTTGAAAAACACTGTCCCATTCTTAGCCTCATTTCACAAGTAAGGACACCAAATCTTGTACAGGTGAAGTCATTTGCTCCTGGATATGGACCTGGACACCCCACCAAGTCTTTCTGGCTTCTGTACTTGTGGACACTGGGCCCCCAGACCTTCAGGGCCCCTTCACTGCAGTGGGCAGTGTCCAGACCAAGAAAGTCCAGATATGGTGGAATGCAGGAGCCTAACCTGAATTCAGAACAGATTCCAGGGGTCTCTGCTACAGATGCCTGCGTCGCACTCCTGGTTCTGTGTAACTTGCTAACATTGGGGCTCCATGCCCCCCACCCCCTTGCCCACAAGCAGCATGCCACGTGAACATCACCACATGGTTTCCTGCGGGCTGGGAGGGGAGAACTGCAAACGAGCATACTATGTTAAGACTGAGAGCTTCCTAAGTGCAGGGACCTGTGTGCTCACTTCCCAGCCCATATCCTCAAAGCAGAATAATGCAGAGAAGGTTAGCGTGGCCTGAGTGCAGGGGCCTCCTCTTGCTTTTCTTTGTATCACCAAAGCCTGGTCCAATCATAGACATATGACCTACACTTGCTAATGGGTGCTCATGGTGAACCAAGGACCTATGAAAATCTCACCATGGTTTCATCATGTCCCTGAATGTTTCAGGCACTAACTCAAGCTCCACAGCCATATTCCCCAACCCCTTATAAAGAGGGAGAAGAGATCATCTCAGTTTTGCTAAAAGCTCTTTCCCCATCCTTTGTCCACCGATCACTGTCCTGCCCACCAGTGCGACTATCCATCATCGGTGGGGAGGGGACCCATATAGTCATAGCTTCTGGTTCTCTAGCAGAAAACCCTCTTCTTAGTCCTGTTTCTAACTCAGAGGACTTTAAGATAAAGAGGCAAAAGTTAGCAGGTAAACCTTGAGCAGATCATATGGTTCCTGTCCCCAGATTAGGTGGTTTGAGGCACTTCTTGGCGAGCAGATGGCTGCTTAGGGCTGCCCATTCTCTGGGACACCCTCCATCCTGCCTGGAGTGCATTTCCAGAAGGGTGGAAGGGTGTTCTGGACAGCCAGGACTGGGCAGATACCCCAGAATATTGCAGGAACAGAGCCAGAACCCACACTCCTCCCAGATACCATCTGGATGACTGTCTCCAGGATTTTTGTTCTCATGAATCCTCTGGGGACAAGTCCAGCTAGAGACTTGATTAGCCAAATTCCTATTGGAAAAGTTCTTTGGAACTGTTACCCAACTTATTTATGGAAACCTCCCTTGTGTACAAACAGCTCAGGAATTTTAACTCAACAAAGGATCTGTACCTCAAGTTCTCGGCCGAACTCTCTAATCTGAAACTCCCTAGTAAGGTAGCTTTAGGACTTGTTGAATTTCTCCCATGTGCCCCTTGCCTGCTCCTCTTCATGAATCACACAGTCACAATCCTTGTCAAACAAAGAGAGGCCCTGACTTCGGGAATCTGACTTTGCCAAAGTGGCCTGCTGTCAGGACTAAGCCCTGAAAAGCACACCTGAGCCCTATGACATTTTAGATAACGCCACAGCAACTAAAGCATGTGTAGAAGGCAGAACTCCTGATGCCAAAGCGGCACCTACCTGGCCTTCCCCCTTGTACAGAGAAAAATGTCAGCTTGGCCTTTTGGCATAAACAATTCTAATGTCACACTCCTTGAAGGTAAAGACCTCACTGTCCCCATGCTCCATAGCCTCTAACTCACTCCAAAGCCACCCCAGAACAAGGCGAGATATTCAGTGGGTCCCCCAGACACATATGGGAGAATAAAGGTAGCTGGCTATCAAAGACAAGCTCCCCTTCTATGACAGCTAACATCTCCCCCTTTCATCTGGGAAAAAAAGGAACAGGATATAAAGATGGGGTCTATCTGGGAAATAGACCACCTCTAATGATTACAGACACTCGTCCTGTTCAACTGTTTCAAGAAAGCACTGAAGACCCACGGAGAGATGGACACCCAGCCCTGCCTTCCTGAATCTCAGTACTCTTCTGTCCATTTTGTAGGCTCTTGAATGGAAAACTCTACAGCCAAACAGCACAGGGACATTTGTCCAACAGAATTACTACAGAGTCTTCCCCACAGACCCTGGGAGGGACAGGGGAGGGAAGGACAGAGACAGAGAGGGGAGAAGCAGCGTGTGAGTGGAGGCCTGTCCCAAGGTCACCCGGCTGTCTATCACCCTCCCTGAGCACCTGTAGGCAGAGCCTTGGCCAATCCCATATCCAATTACAACAGAGTCACGATCATCAAAGATAGGAACATAGCTACCTTGGGATAGATTTTTCTCTCTGTGGTTATGACATGGGGCTGCCAGCTTCCTCGTACGTGCCCCAACCCTTGTGCAGACAGCCCTGACAAAATGGTTCACCCAATGTGTAGGGAGACATGGCGCTTCTCTCTAAATGCCTATGAGGACTGGAGCCCTGAACTTCACTCTGTTGGGTGGGTTGGAAAGGTCTGATCCTCAGCCCCGTTTCTAAGTAATCCCTTTTCTCCTGGGCTCCACTGTGCCTGCCACATCCCTGTGTCAGCTTTGGAGCGAAAATATTCTTCTTAGCGAAGTATCTCAAGAATGGAAGAAAAAGTATCCAATGTACTCAGCCCTAGTATGAAACTAATTTATGGCTTTCATAGGAAAGCTATACCCAATTTTAGCCCAGGAATATGGGAAGAGGGGAGAGGGAGAAGCGGGGAGGGAAGGGGGAAGGATGGGTGGAGGGAGCGTTTGGTGGGATCACGCCTATGGTGCATCTTATAAGGGTACATGTGAATTTTTCTAAATGTAGAATATAAATGTCTTAACACAATGACATGAAGGCTATGTTAACCAGTTTGATGAAAATATTTCAAATTGTATATAAAAACAGCACACTGTACCCCCATGACAATATTAATGTACACAGCTATGATTTAATTAAAAAAAAAAAAAGGCTTGCCTCTGCCACACTCTCCTAGATCTGCCTTCAATATCCCCCCATCCCATCCAGCCTCACTCAGACAGTCCTCAATTAATCCCACTCACTCACTCTGCCCAGAGTGCCACATGGCTTCTGGAAATTTGCAATCTGCCTGTGTATTTCAGACCCTCCTTTGGATCAGCTCCACGGAACATGCAGCACTGAAGGACCCAGTCCCATTCAGCACAGCCCCTCAGAGTTGTACAGACTCCCACACACCGTTTTTGTTTCACTTCCTCCATATTATTCTGCTATCCGTGAAGTCTATATATTTATCCGTAGAGCCTCCTATTGAACATAACTCCCTACAATAATTATCTATGGTTTCCATGTATTTATTTCTGGTATCTATTTAGATGGAGTATCTACCATCCCTCCTGGATCTATTTTCATGTCTCTCTCTGTCTATAGTATTTATCTCTATTTCAACATGACTGTCTTTTTTTTTTTTTAACCCTCAAACTGGGACAGTTCCCAGGGGGACGGGTTTTGCCTGCAGTTAAAAGCACGATGTGATTCTACACGTGCTCAGCAGCTAAATTCACGGTGGGTCAGAACAGCCGCGCTTGTTCAGCAGAAAGGCATGAGCTTGGGAAAGCAAAGGGGGCAGAGAGGATGAGAAGGAAGGTGGGAAAGGAGCGGGCAAAGTTGGGAGAATCTGAAGACACGGTGTGGTTTCAAGTTCCAACTCTACCTCTTGTTTGAGCTCTTATTCTCACTTCCCTCTAAAATGAGAATCAAGTAAGCCCCTAACTCATAGGATTGGGGTCAAGATTGGCATTATATACATGAAAAGTCCACACAAGGCTTAATGTAGTGTTAAGTGCTCATCAATGAAAACCACTGTTCTTGTCATATTGTTATTTTCTTCATTATGTTGTTATATCTTGTACAGTAGTTTTTAGAGTCAGTATCTCATGGGCTGTGATTTTCTTACAACTAGAGACTTACCCATATGTGTATTCCTAGCTCAGGAATTCAGTAGATAATGGATGAAAGTTTTAGGAATGAACATACACACCTAGACTCTTCGGGCAGAGAGACAGTAAAAAAGGAAGGTGGGGATACAAAACAACACTGAGGTTCAGGAGGAGGAACACTGCAGGTCCGGCACTGGGCAGCTCCACACTCAAAAAAGCATGCAAGATGTGAGAGTGGAAAAGCTAAGCTATGGGGTCTGCAAGGAATAGACAAGGTCTGGAGAGGCTTCTTCAGGTCAACAAGAGTTGAACCAAAGGCCTTCCAAAAAGCAGTAAGCCCTGCTGGGGTTGAATTCCAGATCTGCGGTGGGCTCATGCAGGGTACATGGGCTCATGGCTGTTCTGCTCAGCAACTCAGGACACAATGGGTAGGTAGGGGTTGTCAAGTAGGCAGGGGAGTCTACACAGGACTTCAGGGAGTGGCCACTGAAGGGCCAATGGGTGGTCTGGATGCGGAAGCACATAGAGCCAGGAGGACCCAGGGATCAGAGGGGAAGACTGACAGTCAAGGTGGAGAAGTACAAAGACCAGCTACAATAGGAAAAAGGGTAGGAAGGAAGGTAGGAAAATGTTGATCACAGAGAAATTCCAAGCCATGGGACAAGCCAAGTGCTGGCAGGAAGTGAAGGTCACTAGAAAGAAGGGCTCGGTGACCAGGGGAGTGAGGCATGGCCAGGGTCAGCAGCATGGCCTTAGATCTCAGAACTTGAGTCCCATTCTCAAGCCCCACAACAGAGCATGAGACTTGACAACCTTGCAGAAAGCGATTGGTCATGACTACCTCTGGGCAAGCCTGCTTGCCTTCTCAATCTAGGGAGGCATCCCAATAAGATGAGACATTGCTGGCAAGGAGGCTGTTTGAGCTCAGGGCAGGACACCCTGAAAGCCTGAGATTATTATTTCAAGTCCTGTCATTACTATGGTCCTTATGAATCACATTCAATAAGTTTCCCCAGAAGGGGGGGAAAAAATTAAAAGATGTTAACCAAGACTACTAGCCGTAGGCAGAAAACATGGGACACCCAAACATCTGGATTTCCAAGGATGGTGCAGGGGTGTCAGAGGGAGCAAGGCATGTGTGGCGTCTGAACCTAAGCAGAGCCACGCTGGCACCACCCGTGGGGAAGCACGCTCCTGCAGAGGAATGCCAGTAGGAGATGATAAGTGGCAAGGAGCAGAACAGAGATGCCCAGGCCCGTGTTAACAGGGCTGAAGGCAGATGGGGCTACGATATGGAGGAAGCTGGCACAGAACATGTAAGATTTTGCTTCCAAACTGCCAGATGCCAGCTCCAGCTTTCCATCTGCCTCATCTCCTCCTCTCCTTCAGTGCTCCACTGTTTACATGGTGCACATCCAAACACATCCACTGACCTCGCAGAGGGAGCCTGGCTTGGGGAAAAGGCCACGGATCTCAGCACCCAAACAGCCCTGAAATACAAGGCGCCCTCTCCCTGGTACATACCCAGGAAACCAGAGTCTAGAGCAATTGCAGGAAGATCCAGGACACCCAGCAAGAGCACACTTCCTACTGCAGAGCATGTCACAGCCTCGGCTGCTCCAAACACATCTGGCCCTGTTTCTCCCTGCTCTCTGCCTCCTCCCTCTCACCATCCTGTAGTGTCACCATGGACACAGGGTTAGCAATAGGGAAAAATGAGATCCCATCTGTGAATTCCATAGAAAACTGGCCTCTATGGGCAATGCTATTCCAACAAGGAATAAGAAGAGTCCAAAGAGGCAAGGTAAGAGGCAAGGTGAGGACCAGAAAGGACTCTGGGGGGTGCCAAATGCCTTGAGGTCAGACAGCTTTGGGCAGCTTCCTTGGAACTGCCTCCACCAGGTCCGCCATCAGAGTCCTCTCCTTTCCCTTCTCTCTCCTCTCCTTACCCAACTTGAGAAAGAGGGCAAGCTGGGGCGTGGTACCCACATAGGCGGCACAGAGGTCACTGTGGGCACTTTAGCCACCAAGCTACAGGATCATCACAGGTCCAGATGTGGTGAGAGGAGCAGAGAAACATGACAAGGGATGCAGAGGTGGAACATCCACTCTGCCCCCCTCTCTCCCAGTCCAGAGAAACACAGGCCAATCTACCTGTCCACTTAACGTCCACCTGAGGACTGCAGGGCTGCCTGGGAGCAAGAGCCTGAGCCAGGGCCACAGCAAAATGCCTCTTCTTGTCTTGAACTGGAAGTCAGTGTATGATGCTCTTAGCAACGAGGGACCTGAGGGCCACACTGAACCAGCACCCAAGACAAAAAGCCGTAACTAAAAGCCGAGGAGAGAGAAAAGGAAGGCAAGATGAGGAGAAGGAAGATTACCACCCTCTAGCACAGCTCTTCTTAGTCTGTGTATCACGACCCACAGGAACTATATCAAAGGGTCATAGCAATAGGAAGGTTGAAAACCACTGCTATAGCAGAAAAACGGATAAATGAAGACTATTAGGGAATAAACAGAAAGAGACATCAGTCTGGGCCTGGAATGACCTTTTTCTCTTGGTGCAGTAATGAGCTGATTAGGGTTCAATCCTACCGCATTCCTCACATCCTAACTCATCTTCACTGAGTTTCAGTGGCCTCGGGAAGATGGATGGCAGCCACACAGGAGGCAGCTCCAATTAAGTCCTGGACCGATGAGCTGGGGATTGCACACGCCTCCCTGCACCTGAGGCCCGGGACCTCACCAGCTCCTCGAGATGCGGGTGAGGGTGGGTGCTGTTTTCCTCTTGACCGATTCTGCAGGGAGCAGCCCGCCAGGAAGGCCTCTCTCCACCTTGCCTGCTGCCTGCCTGAGTAGACGATGCAGGTGGAGCCCAGGGAGCCGTGGTGCCCGCTGCCTGCAAGACTCCAACCTGCCCCTTCTGTTTGGGTTTCTCTTCCAGTGTGTCTGTCGAGCACGGCCAAGACCAGAATGCCAGGGAGGCATATGGGTTGGCACAGCCGCCAAGGCATCCAAGAGTATCACCTTCATCTCTGAACATCTATATCAGTGTTTCGGTACAGCTGAGATAAGGAAAAGGAACAGATATTTATCGTGCACCTGTCTGGCATCACGCTGCCTGAGCCTGTGAGTGTAATCTCAATCTGAACAGCAGCCCTATCAGGTAAAACAATCATTATTCCCATTTTGTAGCCAGGAGCACTGATGCTGAGGGAGACTAAACAGCGAGCTCTAAGTTCCATAGCTGGAAAGCACTGATGCTTCTGACGGGAGAGTGCTGGAGAGAACGGATTGACGGGCTGTGCCAAAGCACCAGGGATGTGTCACTGGCAGCAACGAGCAGGCTAAGAAGTTTTGCTTTTGTATTTGTTCTTCTCCAAGGCCCTGCACTCTGAGCCTCCTCTTCCCAGCTTAGGAGTCCCATACCTTAGTTTTTGATGGCTCCAACTCTGACAGAGTAACTCAGTCCCTGAAAAATCCTAGAAAGGATTTGGTTCCCTCCGACCTCAGGTAAAGCCACCCACCCTTCTCACGCTCCTGCCAAGGGTTCTCAGGAGTCCCGGAGGACAGCGACCCAGTCCAGCTCAGCTCAGGGTTGGTTTGGGTTTTCTCTGGATCAAGTGCAGTGTGGGACACTGAAAGGCCCCCAGGAATTTACTGGGGGGGCGGGTGTCTGGGGCCGGGGTGGTGGCTGTGTTCCACTCTCCCCAGTCTTACATCAGACTGGCATCGCCCTTTTCTTTTTCCTGTTGTTGTTTTTCATGTTCTTTCTTTCATTTCTTTTTTAACTACTGTTAGTTACATTTAGGCATGGTGGCCAAAAGTTTTAGACTATCTAGAAATAAACCCAGTTTATTCTTATCATAATGCAGTTAACACCCAATTTGATGAGACACAAAATTTGTTTGGGAAATTTGGGGGAGTGGTAGCAAGAAGGCAGAGGTGTGGTGGGCACTTGAAAATGGAGAGGGTTGGCAGCCTGATGTGTGGGTAGGTTGAGAGGGACCACTAGGCTGGGCGCAGGGAGGGCGGGCCCAGAGTGCTGGCTGGGGTACAACAGACGCCATCGTGGGCCAACACGGAGCTTTGCGTTTTCTGTTTCCTGGCAGCCCCACTGCAGCCCAGACAGGACAGCTCATGTTGAAAGAAAATGTCAAGCATTTATTAAGCACCTACTGTTAGTTTATTCAACTGTAGAAGCCCTTATTTCTATTTGGCAGATGGGAAAACTGGGGCTCAGGGAGATTAACATTATCATCACTGATTGGTGAGACAGGCTTTGATCTCACGTCTGATGGATCCCAGAGCAAATACTGGTATAAAGTGTGGTTCCCAGAGCAGCAGCACCTTCCCCTGGGAACTTGTTAGGAATCTTCATTCTCCAGCTCCATCTTCCTCCCTGCCCTGGGTCAGAAAATCTGGGGACGGGGCTCAGCAATCTGCACGTTAACAAGCCCTCCTGATAATATTAACACAGAGCGCTCTTGAGCAACATTCAGCTGATGGGTAAGCGTGGCCTAAAACCGTGATCCTTAAAGTGTGAGTCCCACACCAGCAGCGCTGGCACCACCTGGCAACTTGTCAGAAATGCAAGTTCTCAGCCCTGCTCCAGACCTACTGAATGGGAGAGCCGGGGGTGGGGCCCAGAGACAGGTGTAACAAGCTTTCCAGGCAATTTAAATGCACCTTCCATTTGGACAACCACTTTACATCCCGCTGCACCTTCATGGGGTGGTGGTGATTATAAACGAAGAAAACATCCAGGGCTTTCAGTGGGCCGTTAACAGACACCCTCGGTCCACCCATGTACAAAATGATGAGGATTTTATCATTAATTAACAAGCTCCAGGAGTAGAATATTTCAGTGTGTTATTGATGCGTGAAGGACAAGGGGAGAATAAGGTGAGAGAGAAAAATCTGGAGATGGAAGTCTCAGGAGAGGGTCCATCATGCTGCAAACCTCCCCCCCGCCCCCCAGGGAAGGGTCAGCAGAGAGGTCTGACAGGATGACACAAAGGGAGAATGCATGTGAGAAGACCAGGGAAAATGCAGGGGCCTCCAATGGTTGGTCTGCTTTTTTTCTTTCTGGTGTTATTTCCAAAAGCAACATGAATTAACCAGCAAGGAGATGTGTGGCCTCAGGTAAATTTGACAAATGGAAATCGATCTGTAGAAGAAAGCAGGCCAGACTGAGGGGGCTTGTCCTTGTCTCTCCTGGCAGCTAGCATCAGCCTCTGAGAAGCCCTGACCATGTGCCAAGCACCACAGAGCAAGCTCAACATGTGCCATTTGGGTTTAGTTCTTACCATGGCCCTGCCTTCCCCAGAAGATGAGACAAAGGCTCAGAGAATAAATATTTTACTCGAAGTCATACAAACGGTAGGTGTCCATTCTTGTCTTGCTGCCAGAAAAAGCCAAGTGACCTCTAGTTCCACTCCGTCCACTGGAACGTCTAAAGATTCAGAGAAAAGTGTCTGGCACTGTCCAATGTGATAGCCACTTGCCACATACGGTTACTGAGCTCTCAGAATATGGCTAGTGCTATTAAAAAGCAGCTTAAGTTTTATTTAATTTTAAATAGCCACACATAGCTAGTGACCATTGTAGAACTACCAGTGAGTCCCTATCTCTGATTTTAAGCTGATCCTTGTCCCCTGAATGACTCAAGCTCTGAGAGAAGTAGAGACAGAATTCTAGCCCAGATCTTAGCCATGTCAGAGCAACAAACACCCGTTGGCCTGGATCGGCCCCACCCAACATCCTCTCGATGGTAAATGATGACATCAGTGACTGTATATGACTTGGTTTTCTTGTGGCTCTGCCAAAGAAAATCTCACTTTTCCTGAGGAATCCTCATTCTACCATAAAACTAGAGAAATTCAACTTGATATAAAGGTTCCCTAGGATTACAGCTGATAGACCTAGTCAGAAAGAAACCCTGATTCTTAAATAGCAGTATAACCCATAGGCAAGGTACCAACTTCTCAGAACCTCTATTTTTCTCATCTGTAAAACGGGAATAAAATAACTATCTGTGATGGTTATTGGAATTAAAAGAATGGGTATATGGGGTAAGGCATCTCCTACATCTTCTGACACCTTCAGCATATATTCCACTCTATGATTCCTCTCTGACCTGGAAGCTCCCCACCTTTCAGGGGGTTGTTCTAAACATTCATGGACTCTAAGGCACCTCATATTTCTGCCTTAAACAACATTCTCTCCAAATTCTCTCCAAACTCCTCCTGGAGTTAATGTCTGGAGCCCACAAGCAGATTGTGTAGTCATTTGCAGCAGCACCCAGCAGTGTACACCAGCTGGGTCTCACTCCGACAGGCTTGGCCACACCGGCTCCGTCACGGTCGGCCTGAATCAGGGCCACCTGGGAGCCTTCAGCACCATCCACAGAGTCACATAAGTTGGCCCCTGTCCAGCAGAATATCTAAAATCAAATTAATTTTGCCCTCACCAGTATGATTGTCAATAAAAAGTGATTATTTAATCAGTGGATGTTTTAATTACCCAAATGTCAAGCACTGTCACCCTCCATTAGCAATGTAATGATCCTAACAGACACCCTGAAAGGAACCCCAGGAGAATCCTGAAGCCCACTCTGCCCTTCCAGAGGACCACACCAGAGCTACGTCATACTGACCATCCAGATTCCCTTCTATAAATCCTGGGTGCTGCAAAATTTCCCTCTTTCTGAAAGCATCTCATGTACCCTACAGTTCCCCCTATCGAGCTGGTATTTCTCTCGCTTTGCTCCTGTGATAGCTATTGCAAGAACAGTAGGCATGGGTTTGCAGGCAATGAAGAGGAAGAACTACAAGCCCTTTTAGGGGGGGCACCATGAGAATCCCTGTTCTGCTACTGGCTGACCGTGTGTGTACCTATGGACAAATTACTCAGTGTCCTTGGGGCTCAATTTCTTCACCTACAAAATAAGGATGGTCCCATTCACTGTATATGAGATCAAATGTGAAGCACTGAATTCAGAGCCTGGCACACACGTGGCTTTCAGTGTATGGGAGACATTAGCTTTGTTGGCAGTGGTGCTATGGACCTGGATTTAGGAAGCATCACAGAGAGGATTAAGTGGGATTTCCTCTGCTGGGTCCTCTCCTGACTCCTCACTAACTGAGTCTTGCTTTATTCCTCTAATGCACCAAATGAGGCTTCTTTCACTTCCTTCGTTCATGATTTCATTGATCCAATAAATACATATTGAATGCCTACCGCATGCCGAAAGCTGCCCTGGTGAACCCATGAAGGAAATAGACAGGGTCCTTACCCTCATGAAGCTTGCAGGAGGGGAGCTGAAGGCTTAGCAAATAAGCATATACATGCCCCCCCAAAAAAAGCATTTGGCGGTATGATGACCACGATGGAAGAAGAATACAGTGTACCGAGGCAGGAATCAGAGAGCGGGTGCAACAGCAGCTAGTGAGCAGAGAGTTGCAGGTTGTAGAACACTTGGAGGATGGAATTTCATTTCTCCAAGCAGACTTTGAGGTTCTGGAGGGCAGGAGAAGAACCAGTTCCCAAAATCCAGCAGAGTTCCGAGCTAAGATGGAATCTTTATTAAAAGCAGTTGAATTAATGAAGGAATGGATGGGTGGATAGATATAAATATTTTTGCTATGCCTCCAGTTACTAAGTTTGTCCCTGGCTTCTGGCCACTTTCCTCCCGTACCTGTTCCCTTCACTGGTTTTCGCCTTCTTTCTCTCCATTCTCGGCATCACCTTGGCCCCCAGCCCAATGCTGTATCTCGAGTCACGAACCGCATGCCTTGGAAATGCCTCCTGGAATGCCATTCTTCTGAAAAAATCGTATGTAGCCAACATTTTCCACGCTGCCCTCCCAGCTCTGCCTCCCCCACCCTCTCTCTCTCTCCAGACTTGTCTCCATTCCTTCCAAGGGGAGTTTAAAAATGGAAAGCCACGTGCAAATCAAAACCTTGAGAAACCTGACGCCTTGGAGAGGTAGGCACCTTTTCTGGAAGGTGGTTTATGCCTGAGTCATTTGTCTGGCTACTTTAGACTCCAAGGCCCCAGGCAGTGAGCAAGGACTTTAGGCCTCCCAGCACGCTGAACACAGTAGGGGCACTAAACAAATCGTAAATAACAATGGGAATGAGACAGCCATTGAAAAGACTGAGTAAAACACTCTTGTAAAAATCTCCCTCCTGCACTCGGAGCTGCCACTGACAGGAGCGGACCCAACACACCCCGTTTCCTGTCTGTACCCTGAGGTACCCTGGAATCAGAATCCTGCCAACTGTCACATTGAGCCAAGGAAGTTTTGCCCCATTAGTTAAAAAACAGGTAGGTCTCACAACTTAGAAACACTGGCACCAACAACCACACAGCACAGCTGCTAGGGGAGAGACCAGTGTGAGCTGCCAAGTCAGAATCTCACACGCAATCTCAGTTCATCCTCTAAAGGGCCCCACTGGCCTCCAGGACTACAGGGACCAGCCAACAGTTCCCACTGATTTGGGAATAGTGGCAATGAGAGTAGCCCCCAGCCCGGGGGAAGGGGGGTATGCCTCTGAGAACAGAGAACAAACAGGTCCAGAGTTAGACAGAAGCTTGGACCAACAAAGTGTTTATGTCATAACCTTGAACAGGTGGGCCCATTAAACTCTTGAGCCTCATCAGCTTTGTCCTCTTAGCACAGGGCTCAGGGACTGCTGGGAGAATTCACACTCCACACATGCATGCACTTGGTACCTGAACACTCCTGGGTTTTACACAGATACCGCCTGCAAAACGTCCCTGCTGCCAGGGAGCTGTGGCTTAGCTGGGGAAAGAGGAGCAGATACCTATAGGGAAGGTCCTAATGGGTGCTATGGTGACAATAAAGCAGAATTAGGGGAAGGCTAGGTCAGGGGAGACCACTACTGTCTGATCTCAGAACAAATAGCTAAACACAACAGGGGGAAACATGGTCCTACTTGGGAGGTCTGGGCAAGTGTCACTGCAGGCAGAGGGAGACACAGGGCAAAGGTCCATGGGAAGTTCTTAATGTGTCTGAGGAATAGCAAAGAGGCCAGTATGGCCAGAGCGGACAGCAAGAGGCGAGTGGCAGTGGCTTAGGTCAGATCACCGGGCTTTGGGTTTCTGCTGTGGGAGACAGATCACCATGGTGGGTTTGGAGGGGTGCAGAGGGCACTGCAGAGTGTTCCCCCCGGCTGCTGGGCAGAGATGAGAGTACAGGCAGCACAGATGGAGGTGGGGAGTCCAGCCAGTGGATAGGGGGTGTCCTCACAACTGTCGAGATGTAGCAGGAACCGAGTGATATTGTGGGGGTGCTGAGAAATGGTTAGAGCCATGGTGCAGTTAGAGGCAAAACAAAGAGAAACAGGATTAGATGTAGAGTGGGGAATCATGAAAGATGCCCCAGAGTTTGGCAGAGCCACACCAGCATGTGGCCAGAGCAGGCCCTCACATGCATGAGAGTCCTCATCCCTTCCCCACCCCACCTGCCAGCAGCTGCCGGTGTGGTAAGGGAGAGGGACACCAAGATGCCTCCTGTGTCCAGAAGCTTAAGAGACAAACAGCTACAGAAAGTACTTGAGGGCTCGGCGTGCATAGTACAGTGGTTATGGCACTCACCACGTACACCAAGGATGGCGGGTTTGAAGCTGGCCTGGGCTAGCTAAGCAACAATGACAACTGCAACAAAAAAATAGCCGGGCATTGTGGTGGGCGCCTGTAGTCTCAGCTACTTGGGAAGCTGAGGCAAGAGAGTCGCTTAAGCCCAAGAGTTTGAGGTAGCTGTGAGCTGTGATACCACAGCACTCTACCCGGGGCAACATAGTGAGACTCTGTCTCAACAACAACAACAAAAAAGTACTTGAGAAAAATGGTGGCAGACGCCATGTCCCCAAGAAATCCCATCTCTGGGGCAGTGGCCACCTACTGTCAGCTCACAGCTTAAAAAAAGAGCAGACTTGAGTGTACGGCCAGCTGATAACACTTGATTAAAGGCAAGAGAATCCTAGTACAAAACCCTAAAAGGACTTAATTTTGTTTGTCATTATGGAAGTAGCACACACTTAATGGATATGCCATTTGATCCCCAAATTCCACTTATGTGAATTGACAGAAGTCTACATAAAAATTTACGTAAAAGAGGCTCAGCGCCTGTGGCTCAATCAGCTAGGGCTCCAGCCACGTACACCTAAGGTGGCGGGTTCGAATCCCCAGCCCGGGCCCGCCAAACAACAATGATGGCTGCAACCAAAAAATGGCCAGGCATTGTGGCAGGCGCCTGTGGTCCCAGCTGCTTGGGAGGCGGAGGCAGGAGACTCGCTTGAGCCCAGGAGTTGGAGGTTGCTATGAGCTGTGATGCCATGGCACTCTACCCAGGGG
>CAUYQV010074056.1:0-34163 GCA_963574575.1 Galagoides demidoff | reverse complement strand
AAGTAGCGACCAGCTATTCACTGGGAAGAGGGCGGCCAGTGGTGCTGCCTGATTCAGCCTCTAGGCTTAACTTTCCTTTTGGCTTAAAGAATTTGGGAATGCTGAGGGTTTTTTTCAGTTTTTGTTTCTTTTCTCTTATAGTGAGCTGCTTAGCAAAGAGACCGGTGGATTTAGTTTGGGTTACAGTGCTTTTGATAAGTAGAATATCCATCTATCCACAGGTGTTAGAGCAGGTAAATGAAAATTGAGGGTTACTGCATGTTGATGACCAAGGGCTGAGCAGAAAGATATTAGTATAGTGGCAAAGAATGAAAACCTCAGATTATTTGATGTGTCCAAAGGAATATTATAGCTAGAAAACCAAGTTCCCTATTAAGCAAGTCTATCTTGTCACAGTTAAATTAAATGTACTGGGAAGAAATAATCACTTAGAAAGTAACCAATGACAGAACAAAATGTAAATGTTGTCTTTTAAAATGTCTTTTAAAATGTAAATGTTGTTTTCCTGAAAACTTACTTAAGCTTTTCTGAAACTTTGCATAAAAATAGTAGGAAATTCCATGGCTGAGTAACCTCAGGCTTTATGGTAAAAGTAGGACAGAACATATATGAAAAAATGCTCACCATCCTTAATCATCAGAGAAATGCAAATCAAAACTACTTTGAGATATCATCTAACCCCAGTGAGATTAGCCCATACCACAAAATCCCAAAACCAGAGATGCTGGCGTGGATGTGGAGAAAAGGGAACACTCCTACACTGCTGGTGGGAATGTAAACTAATTCATTCCTTTTGGAAAGACATCTGGAGAACACTTAGAGAACTAAAAATAGACCTGCCATTTGACCCTGCAATTCCTTTATTAGGTGTATTCCCAGATGACCAAAAATCACAGTACAACAAAGACATTTGTATCAGAATGTTTATTGCAGCCCAATTCATAATTGCCAGGTCATGGAAGAAGCCCAAGTGCCCATCGATCCATGAATGGATCAACAAACTGTGGTATATGTATTCCATGGAATACTATGCAGCCATAAAGAAGGATGGAGACTTTACGTCCTTCATGTTCACGTGGATGGAGCTGGAAAGTGTTCTTCTTAGCAAAGTATCATGGGAATGGAAGAAAAAGTATCCAATGTATATACCCCATTATGAAATTAATTTATAGCTTTCATATGAAATCTATAACCTAGTAACAGCCTAAATTTATGGGTTTGGGGGAGGGAGAAGGTGGGAGGGGGGAAGAAGGGCTATTGGAGGGATCACTTCTATGGCTTATCTTACAAGGGTACAAGTGAATCTTTCTAAGAGTAGAATATGATTGTCTTACTAAGAAAATGACATGAAGGCTATGTTAACCAGTTTGATGAAAATATTTCAAACTATATATGAAAACATGACACTGTACCCCAGAATGCATTAATGTACATAGTTATCATTTAATAAAAAAAGAAAAAAAAAGAAATTTCTATTGTTTAAGCCACCTGGTAAGACTATTACATCTAACAAGGAGGACAGCATTGGAGATAGTGTGTTATGTTCATTGACAAGGTAAAGCATCCATCCATTTGCCTGCAGGCCTTTTTTGTCTCTACTTTTTTATGAGTTGACTGCATCTATATGTAGAGCAAAGGGTGAGAAGAAATGGGCTGCTGGACTCTGTCTAGCTTGAAATCCTTTTACAGCCCTGCTCTGAACCTGTTCTAATTCTTTGGCTGTAGAACATGTGTTCAAGTACTGAGCAGAGTTCTGTTTACTAGGTGGAGTGGCAGCCTCTTCTGGCAGGGGGATACAGGCAGGTAAGAGGGCGGATGTAACAGAATAGGGACAGTAAGAGAAATGGTGTTGCTCGTTTGTAAGGGGACCCTGGTGGTTTCACCCACATACCGTGGAGCAAGTCTGCCTAGACTTGAATCCCAGCTCTACCATGTTTTCAGTGGTTCTGTGTGCCTCAGTCTCCTCTTCTATAAAACAGATCTCAGGAGAGTTGTGCGATGTAAATGAGTTACCTTAAGTAAAGGGCTTCAGTGACTCATGAACAGGAAATGCTCTTTAACCATTAGGGTTGATGATGATGGTGATGTTAGTGATGATGACAATAGCTGTTGGTTTTTCATACGTACTTGCACAAATACCTGGGCTGATGTTATGCTTCTTTCCTAAAGTTTTTCTTAAATGTATCTTGAACATCCTGAGCAATTTGGGTCCACCCCTCCACTGAGTGGTTGGCTCTATCTTCCTGTTCCTTGTGATCTGGACTGTGTGTGGGTCTGCAGCACTAAGACACAAAATTGTTCACACTCAGAATCTTTTTCACAGACTTCATCAGACCAGCCCACTCTATGACTTGGACAGCCACATATAGTGCCAAGAATATAAGTCACAGTGCCCAGATTGGATCTCTTGGACATTGGTGCCGGCCTGGACCTTTGCTACTCTGCAGATTTAGGATTTGGATAGGAGGCCCTTCCTTGGTCATCATTTCTTTTCTGATTGTTTTTTCAATCTCTTTCCCACTTGCGCTTCTTTGCTTCCTTTGTCACTCAGAGTGTTCTCAGTGAGCTCTGGGTCCATGACTGGGCTGTACCATTTTTGACACAGTGGTTTCACTCACATGATTCTTTTCTGCTCTGCAAGTCTGTTTACTGTACACCAGCCAAGCTCTGTCCCATACAACACCTTCCTACAAAACCTCCCTGTAGTCTAATTTTTCACTCACACTCTGTCCTAGATGAATGGACATCTTATGTAACATCTCGATGCAAATTTAAACTCCTGGAGTAGGGGAAGGGTGTTTCTAAAAAGCATAGATATTTCCATATCAAATGCAGCAGAAAATAGCTGACTTGGTTTGGAGACTGATTGCTACTGTGATATTTGCATGGACAGAAATAAACAGTACAATAGACCTCTTGTGATTGGCTTTTCATAAGAAGTCACTCTGGCTTACACAACTATCTTCAATGAAGCCTTCTGAATTTCATGACCATGATAAAGATAGTCTTCCATGCATAAGGCCATATCCTGTTTATCTTCATAATCCCAGCTCCCAGCAAAGGACTTGGCACACAGTTGGAGTGCAGATGTTGGTTGAATGAATAAAGATGTATACGAAAGTACATTTTTTTCCTTTGCTAC
Source organism: Galagoides demidoff (assembly GCA_963574575.1). NCBI lineage: Eukaryota > Metazoa > Chordata > Mammalia > Primates > Galagidae > Galagoides > Galagoides demidoff. Next base: position 31,021 of record CAUYQV010074056.1, on the reverse strand, counting down.
TCCTAGGCTTTAGGTTTGGCAAAATATTTTATGTAATAAAGACACTAATCTGGTTTTACAAATATTCCAGTCAAGCCATTACTTTACGATTTACCTCCTGACCATCTGGGAGCAATGAGGGGCAGAGAGAGAAACATAAACATTGCAAGTGTTTATTACGAGCAATGGGGCAGAGTATTGCATCAATCACTGGCTGAGATAAGGAGGAAAGCAGGCACAGGAGGAAATGTAGGCCTTGGACTTGCTTCAGTTTTTATAATGTGGGTATGTAAATAATTATTCTTTTTTTTTTTTTTTTTTTTGAGACAGAGCCTTACTTTGTTACTCTCAGTAGAGTGCTGTAGCATCACAGCTCACAGCAACTTCCAACTCTTGAGCTTTGGCGATTCTCCTACCTCAGCCTCCCAAGCAGCTAGGACTACAGGTGTCCTCCACAATGCCTGGCTATTTTTTGTTGCAGGTTGGCTGGGGCCAAGTATGAACCTGCCACCCTCAGCGCCCTACCCACTGAGTCACAGGCGCCACCCCTAAATAATTATTCCGAATGTCTTGCATCTCCTATCTCTGATATTCTACATAATTACAGTAATGCATGTAACTGGGGGTGACTGCTTTTGGGGGGCCTATCAGAATACATTTGAATTACATATATTTTACTGTGGCCTGAAGAAATGCTTTCTGGTTCTTTGAAAATTTATAAAATTTTTTTCCACTGTTTTAAGTATATTAAAAATTTCATGCTAAATCTCATTATTTAAGTAGGCTTAAACATTTGATCTTAAGTAGAAGCATAGAATTGAGTAGAAACAGTAAAATGTGGCAGTGAATTTATTATAGTTTCTTCTTTTTTTTTTTTTTCCAGAGATAGTCTTGCTCTTTCACCTAGGCTGGAGAGCAGGTGGTAAGATCATATTTCACCAAAGCCTCAAACTCTTGAACTCAGGTGGTCCTCCTGCCTCAGCCTCCCAAGTAGCTAGAACAGGGGCAGGGAAACTTTTCATGTTGGAAGGCTGCATTAATTTAGCTGTAATCAATAAGGTCACATTTAAGAAACTTAAATTAGATATACTTCAAAAGGTACATTATTTTGTAAAAATCTATTATGTACTTAGTAATTAAAAAATGAAAACTATTTGTTAATTTTAAAGTTAATTAATCTTTTAATGACTTTGTTCTGTCTGCTTTTTGCTGGAAAGCATGTGAATATTTGATTGCAGCATGGAGATGTGTATTTTCAGTTGATCCTCTAGATGGGTGTCAGTCCATTATGACCTTAAGGGATCTGGATTTGGGTTAGGTAGGAGAATGTTGATTCATAGCAACAAATGGTTGAAAAGCAAGAGGCATTTTAAAGGCAAGTTGCCAAAGGCAGGAATATTTTATTGCATTTTCCCATATTTCAGTTGGACCTTTCCTCTCCTAAAACAGTGACTTTAAACTATTACAATCCCAAAGGAAAAAAGTATGGAGATTCCTCAAAGAACTGAAAGTAGACCTAGCATTTGATCCAGCAATTCTACTTCTGGGTATTTACCAAAAGGAAAGAAAGATACTTGCACTAGAATGTATTAGTATGTTTATGGCAGCACAATGCACAATCGGAAAAATGTAGAATCACCCCCAGTGCCCATCTATTCATGAGTGGATCAATAAAATGTGGTAGATGTACCATGGAGTACTGCTCAGTCATAAAAAAATGAGTTACCATGTTTCCCCCAAAATAAAACCTACCCCCCAAGTAAGCCCTAGCAGGATGTCTATGCATTTGTTAAATATAAGCCCTACCCCCGATAATAAGACCTAGTGATGAGTGTGGCTCTGCATTTGGGCACAGAGTGGTAAGGAAGACTGGAATACCTTTTATCTGCCACAGTTCCTTTCTCCTAACTGTTAGCACTTGTGCGGCTAGCACATGTGGTAACCGTGGTTGCAAGAATCCTATTGCTTACGTGCGAATGGCTAGGGGAAAGGAGTTCACGCATCACTAGCGCCAGGCCCACCAACAAGGTCAGCTCCTCCTGTCAGGTTCCAGAAGAAGATGACTTAACTGTATTTGAATAAATGTAGATTGTTGTATTATACTTAATAAAAATGAGACAACCCAGGTGGCACCTGTCGCTCAAAAGAGTAGGGAGCCGGCCCCATATGCTGGAAGTGGCAGGTTCAAACGCTGGCCAAAAAAAAAAAAAAAAAAAAGATAACCCTTGAAAATAAGCCCTAGTGTGTCTTCTTGAGAAAAAATAAATATAAGACAGTGTCTTATTTTCAGGGAAACAGGATAATACTTTTTTTCAACAATCTAGATGAAACTGGAGACCATTCTCTTAAGTAAAGCATGGCAAGAATGGAAAAACAAACATGACATGTGCTCACTTTTAAATTGTAACTAACTGATCAGCGTCATGTGCACAGGTGGAAATAAAACGCAACAGAAATCAAGCAGGTTGGGGGGGGAGAGAGGGGGTGATATACCCAACTGGTACAGTGTACCCTATCTGGGTGATGGGCACACTTAAAACTGACTCAAGGACAAAAGCAATTCATGTAACCAGAACATTTGTACCCCCATAATATTCTGGAATTAAAAAAAGAAAAAGAAAAACAACAGACTCATAGAAGCTCTAAAAATAGAGTAGAAGTTATCCTTTGTGTAAGGATAAAAAAAAAGTGTAAAATTTACACTTATAAAAGAAATCTTCAATTTAAACCTGTATAACCAAACTTACTTTTGTTTATCATACTTTCTCTGGTCATGTCCCCATAATTGGCCTCTCCATACCCGTCTGTTTTTGTTTTTGTTTTAAGCTGACAATGGTATTTAGGCCTGGATTCCACTCCAACCTCTTGGTTGGAGGTATAATGGGAAATGCCCTATTCCCTGGGTATTTACCATTTATACATGTTCATAAACTTCTGTTTGTTATTTTAAAAAAAATTTCATCTATTGAGAGCCCAATCAGTTCTAACTGTAGTTCTTTAGGTGCCTTGGTAATATCAATTAACTGAGGCTAAAATGCTAATTTCAGGGTTATGTCATGATTCTCAAAGTCGGCGAACATTTTGTTGTGTTCTCCAACATAGAGGCCTGTAACAACTGCATATTCTTCACATGATTCACATTTATCATTCTGCTCATTGACCTTTGCTAACTGGGAAAATGTTCATCCAAAATTTCCTTTTGAAGAAGTATTTAGAGGAAAGATAGCTTTATTTTTTTTTTTTTGGAAATGCTTAGATTTTTTTTTTTTTTAGATTCTAATCATGTATAGAATTAGGTTTAACTTGCAAAGATATATTCAAATTGTTTGGATTTGACATGATATCACATAGAAATGCCACATCAATAATTCCTATTGATGACTCTGTCCTTCCTAAAATTTAACTATCTGTTCTCATGGAGATAAAATTTTGGCTAACACTTGTCCTTGCAATAGCCAGTATACTTTAGAACAGTGGTTCTCAACCTTCCTAATGTCATGAACCTTTAATACAGTTTCTATGGGTCACGACCCACAGGTTGAGAACCGCTGCTTTAGAATGATGTCAAATCCACACTGACTATGTCCTTATTCAACCTTAGCACATGATGCTATAGCATAAAAGGCATATTTAAAGGATATAATGTGTATAATGCAACTATCCTGGCCTATGAACAGACTGGGTATGTTGCAGACACTGCAGAACAAGAAAATGAGCCAACAGTTGGGGTCATTCCTAGGGTATTACAACTGTTCTTCAAAGAAATTGATAAAAGGAGCGACTTTGAATTTACTCTGAAAGTGTCTTACTTGGAGATTTATAATGAAGAAATTTTGGATCTTCTATGCCTATCTTGTGAGAAAGTCCCTCAAATGAATATACAGGCAGCTCTTAAGAAAGGCATAAAGATTGTGGAACTCACTGAGAAGGCTGTATTAGTTGCCCTGGATACTGTTTCCTGTTTGGAGCAGGGCAACGACCCCACAGCTATGAACTCTCAGTCATCCTGATCTCATGCCATCTTTGCAATCTCCTAGAGCAAAGAAAGAAAAGTGACGGGAATAGTAGTTTTTGCTCCAAGCTACATCTTGTAGACCTTGCTGGATCAAAAAGGCAGAAGAAAACCAAGGCTGAAGGGGATCATCTAACAGAGGAGAGTGTCATCAGATTGAAGAGGCAACAGGAAGAAAAGCTACTTCAGATGCCAAGATCGGAGAAGGCAACGTAAAGGAAACCTCTGAAGTTGCTGGAGGTGGAGTGGGAGGCGTTGACTTGGATTTGGAGCAGCATCAAACGGGGATGTCTGTTTCCACCAAGATAACAGAAGAAGAGGGTAAGAGGATTGCACAAGAAAAAACACAGATGATTTCTCAGGGACACCTAAGTGGTGCTTTAACTTTATGAAGAGAGAAAGTTTGAGCATGAGGACATGAACAAAACCTGCCCCCAAACTTCCAGTAGCCTATAAGAATCAAGTTTGGAAGTTTCATTCCTTTGTGATCCATCTTGAAAAGACTTACAACTTTTAGCTGTTCCAATTGCCAACATGGCTGATGTCCCACCCACAGGTGATGCACCAGCCAACAGAACTACAGCCGCCTGAAGAGCAAAGACTGTGGCTGTTACAACTAATGGACACGAGAAGACACAGTTCACTGTTTTTCTAGCCTATTGTGCAGACAGGACAAAGCTACCATCTATGATCCTTTTTAAAAGAAAAACATTTCTGAAGCAAAGATTGCAAGTATAGTTGTTGTCCATGGGCATGAAAAAGGATGAATGAATGGAGAAGGCATGGAAATATGGTTTAACAAAGTCTGGTCATGAAGGCCTGGTGTTTACCTTTGCTCCTCCACTCCTCCCCCAACTTCAGCCCATGTTACACAAAGTGCAAAAGCAATCACAGGAGACTTGAAAACCCAACTTGCTGTGATACCTGCTGGGTAACCAGCCAAATGCAACCTGTAAATGTGTCAGTAAGTAAGCCCCTTAAGGCCCTAATGAAGAAAGCATAGACGTCATATGTAGTCGCTGGTAATAACACCGACAGGCAGAGTCAAGAACGCATCCATTGTCCAGGTTTGGGATTGGATTGTAAGATTGTGGAACAGTGTCAAGAAGGAAGTGGTTGTGAAATCGTTTAAAACACACAGCTTCAGTGATGCCATGGATGGAACTGAGGACAATGAAATTTACCAAGATGAAGAAAGTGACTCTTGAAAGATACCAGTAATGTAGAAATTTAGGAACAGAATACTTCTGATACTGGCAGTGATGGCTCTTGTCATACTGTAATGCAGGCGTCCTCAAACTATGTCCTGTGGGCCACATGAAGCCCGCCTGGGACATTTATCTGGCCTGCGGGTGTTTTTGCCGCCCTTGCCAGTCCTGCTTAGCAGCCAACTCATCCCGGGGCCTGTAGTCCGGCCCCCCAATGGTCTGAGGGACGGTGAACTAGCCCCCTGTTTAAAAAGTTTGAGGACCCCTGCGGTAATGTGTAAATATCATAAATTTATTACTGGTATGTAAGATTTCTTGTACCTTGTTATCTGTTCTTGTGTTCTATAATTATTTGTTACATTAAGTTTCTTGTACCATAATATGTTAAAAGTGCTAAATTTCCCTTATAATACAAAAAAAGCACCTATATACAAATAAAATTTGAATTCAAAAATTAAAAGAAAATATCATTGAGCTGTGCAACTATTCCTAAGTTCCACCTCAAACAGAAATGCCGTGCACTGTTGTCAAAAGCTGATAACAGACTGGAATACTCAACACTCAAACTCTCACTAGCCAGTGTGGTGCGGCAGTGGCACCAGTCAGTGGTGGAAGTCAGAACAAACGAGTGAGTGTAGCAGCTGTTGATTTAGCTGCCTGGCTTACTAATGTGCTAATTGTGTTGGTCAATCTGGGACGATTATTTCATTGAAACTTACTTTATCCTTTTTTATTTTAAATATGTTCTTCTAAAAATAAAATATAAAACAAAGGATGAACAAACATGTATTAATAAAAATAAAAAGATTTGTTCTGTGAAATTTGGATTCCGTCAAAAGACTACACTTAAGGACCTAGAAGGCCACGAATGGTCTTGTGGCTGCAGATTGCCTACCTCTGAGCTAGGACTACAGGAGCATGGCACTGTGCCTGGCTAATTTTTTAATTTTCTGTAGATGGAGTCTCACTACGTTGGCTAGTCTGATTTCAAACTCCTGGCCTCAAGTGAACCTCCTGCCTCAGCCTCCCTGGGATTACAAGTGTGAGCCACCATGCCTAGTCCTTATTATTCCCTCTCTTTTAAGAAGCTCTCTTTTTAGGGCCTTATTTAGTTTTACTCATTTTAACTATCATTGTAGATATTTAAGCAGAGACAAGGAGCATGCAGATTTTAAAAAATAATAATTGAAAAAATGAATTCATAAAACATTAATCAGGATTGAAATTTTAAAAGCTAAAAGCAATTTAAAAGAGACTGTAGAGAACGACAGCACAGGGTGTGTTTGCTACCAGCACGTTAAGGTAGGGGAATGGGAGTGGTAGTCAGGACGGGACTGGCCTTGCTGTGGACGGAGGCATTGCGAAGCTGCGGGCAGCCTCATCAACTTGGGGTCTATAGTTCCGCCTTAGTAAGACCTTCATAATATGAAAAATAGCATTATCATATCAGAAACCTTTTATTTTATTTTTCCCAAATAAAGTATGGCAATTAAATAAAAATCCATGAGGGTCTACTCTGGCCAAGTGATTTCTAGATTGACAATTTTTATTAGGAAGATCAGAAATTCCAGGTTTATAAAGTTTTCTGGTTGATAAACACATTGATTTTTATTAAATCATAGCTGAGTACATTAATGCACTCATGGGGTACAGTGTGCTGGTTCTAGATACAATCTGAAATATTTTCATCAAACTGGTTAACATAGCCTTCATGTCATTTTCTTAGTTATTGTGTTAAGACAGTTATATTCTACATTTAGAAAGATTCACATGTACCCTTGTAAGATGAACCATAGGCGTGGTCCCACCACATTGCAGATTTTAATCAACCTGGCTTTAATCAACAGGTTTCACTAAGTCATCAAACTTTATGGTTAGCGACTATGGAGTGCCATCTTTTAAAACCATAAACGAGACCAAAGGATAAAGAAAAATTCAGTGAGAACACAGAGAAGGAAGCCAATCAATCTTTCATCAAATACTGACACAGAATTTGAGTGCTGATTAATTTTAAAATAGGGTTTACATTTGCTTCATAAATTATTGCATAAAAATTAAATGTATACATTTATATGTGTTTCCATAATTTTTTGTGGCATATAGAGTATACAAAATGTGTATGTGTACATACAGACTGACAGGATCTTAAATTGGGAGTTCAGACTGAGGTACCAAGATCCAGAAGATAGTAGATATCAGAAGTTATCAGACAACAACCTCAAAGTTGGTCCTCAGAAACTGATTGGAGTGACTCATCACCTGTGAATATGTATGAAAGGGTTGGGTGGTTGGAGATGAAGGAGGATTGTGCAGAGAATTTCTTTGGAGAGAGTTTGTTTCATTCTCCCTCCTCACTCCAAAGAACGACTAAATGATTCCTAAGCAGTGTTCAGAATAGCCATCTATATTCCCTTTCTCCTCACGGTGCCTGGTGACAACTGGTTACGATGTCAGAATTAAGCAAGTTGGCTCTCAGAAAAGTTAAGTGAATTATTCACCAACTATGATTTGTTTTCAAAAATAAGTATTTTATACAAGGAAAAATTTTGTAGATAATTTATGACTTCAAGTCAGCTACAAGGTGAGTCAACTACGTACATTGGAATTTGATTAGCATGTGATTAACAGCCTGACTTCAGAGTGCTCTGACCTGCTGATTTGGCCAGCCACCAAATATCCGCTAACAGAGTGTCAGGCACACTCAGGTGGTTGCTAAATGTCTTCCCATGTGATGAGCATAAGAATCTTCACAGTTAGCCCTGGCCACTTTCCACACCAAACCCAGCGTGCCCGGGAGTACCAGTAAAATTGTTGACTTGCAGACTACGCAGTCATTCAAACAGAAGAAGGAACAGGGTTTTCTTGGTGCTTGCTGGGTATTGTGGATTGAATTAAATCCTCCCGCAATTTCTAACAAAGTTAGGATAATATGTTGACGTCCTAATTCTCAGAATGTGACCTTTGGAAATAAGGATGTTGTGGATCTAATTGGTTAAGATAAGGTCATACCAGAGTAGGGTGGGCCTTTAACTCAATATGACTGGTGTCCTGATAACAAGGGGGAATTTGGACAGAGACACACACAGGAGAAAGCCACGCGAAGAAGGCAGAGGTTGGGGCGATGCTTCTTCAAGCCAAGAAATGCGAAATATTTTCAGCAGACCACCAGCATCCAGGGGCAAGGCATGGAACCAAGTCTCAGAAGGAACCAGTCATGCGGATACCTTGATTTGAGACTTCAGAACTGTGACGAATTTCTGTTGTTTAAACTTCCCAGCTTGTGGTGCTTTGTTACTATAGCTCCAGGAAACTCATACACTGAGCTTGTGGAATGAGCAAAACCATCAGCCCAGGGGGATTTTCTAGGTCTGTGCCCTCCTTTCCCCCTCCTCCTTTGCTTTATATGCTGTTAAAATTCTGACTCAACTATTGCCTTTATTACAGGGCCTTGTCTTTCCATTTAGAGACCCTGTATAAAGCCTCTCCTATCCAGAAAGGATAGCTATTTGATAGATTAATCTGGCTTAAACATACAAAGACTTACTACTAAATGACCTTGGGATATGCATAGAAAGTCCAATTCCAGCAAATTTGAAACATTATAGGTTGCATTAATACCTTTTATATAATCCCAGAAGTAAAGGCAAACATCATTTTAAAAAATGGTGGATATTTTAATAAGGAGACAAAAGACAGCAAAGTGACAATCTGGGTATTTAGAGAATAGAAAATAGTTAGAATGGAGGACTGTGTATGTTATGCGTAGATGAATGTGTTTTATTCTATGAATAATGAAGGCTAATAGTAAATTCAGCAAAGGAGTGAAATAGTTGGGTTTTTAAAATTTATTTTATTTATTATGAAATCATTATAGATTTACAGGAAGACCACAGGGAGGTCCTGTCCGCACTTCACCCAGCCTCTCTCCATGTGCACATCCTTGCATGGCTGTGTTATAATATCAAAACCAGGAAATTAACATTGGCGTAACCCACAGGGCTTATTTGGATCTCGCTGGTTAATATATGCACTCGTTTGTCACGTGGGTAGCTCCATGTAATGTTCTTACAGATGGAGTGCCGTATAATCGCCACCACAGTCAGGCAGCTTAACTGTCCCACCACCACGAGGCTCGCTTGTGTTACCTGCTAATAGCTGCACCTATTTCCTGCCCCATTCCTGACCCCTGTTAACCACCACCTGTTCTTATAATCATGACATTTCATAACTGCTACATAAATGGAATCACGCCCTATGTGCCCGTCCACTTTTGTCATTCAGCAGAGCGTCCCTGAGGTTCCTGCCAGTTGTTGTGGGGGTCAGTGGCTCCTTCTCATTGCCGAGCAGGATTTCCTGGCCTCATGCTCTGCAGTGTCATCATTCACATATTCAAAGGCACGTGGGTGGTGTTTGGCTGCTGCACATAAAGCTACTATGACGTTTATGTGCAAATTGCTTCGTGTAAATTCGTTTTCATTACTCCAGGGTATGTGCCCAAGAGTGCAATTGCTGAGTTGTATGGTTGGTGTATTTTTAGTTTTAGGAGGAAATGCCAAATTATTTTCCAGAGTGGCTCTATCATTTTACCTTCTCACCAGTGGTTCAGTTTCTCTGTATCATCCCCTGAACGTGTTGTTACCACTATTTTTAAATTTCAGCTGTTCAGATAGGTGTATTTGCACTTATAGCTCATTGCAGTTTCAATGTGCGTTTTTCTAATGCCTAATGATATCGAACACCTTTTAATGTGCTCCTTTGCCATCTGTATATCTTCTCCGCATTGCCTGTATGTGTCTGTTGACCATTTTTTGGTTGGATCATTTGTTTTTCCAATGTTAAGTTTTGACAGTTCTTAATATAGTCTAAATATAAGTCCTTAGTCAGATGGTGAATATTTTCAATGAAAGATTAAAATTTTATGGTTTACCTCTTCATTTTCTTGACAGGATCTCTTGCTGAGCAAAAATTTTAAATTTTGATTAAGTCCAATTTATATATTTTTCCTTCTAAGTATCATGATTTTGGTGTCCAGGATAGAATCAGTTTTATATTTTTGAATGTGAAGGATGAAGAGCCCAGAGCTTTTGACCGAGGTAAAGGTTAATAGTTGCAGGCCTATTTTAACTGTCCAAGTAAGAGGACTGATGTGTTTGTATAGCTGGAGACAAGGGTAATACAGGAAATCCCAAAGGTCACCTATGAAGTCACATCATACATAGGGAAAATGGGAAATTATAGCTAATGTACCATTATGTACAAAATATTCATTGCAATCTTTTATAAAATATTCTCTCTGTGTTGGCCACCTCTTTGTATAATTTCAAAATGAATATATATTTTATAGATAAAGGTACATTTAGCTATAATTTCCCATTTTCTGTATGTATGATGACTTTGTGGGTGACCTTTGGGACACCTTGCAGCTCTAATAGAACTTCTCCATCCATCATATGGAGAGGGTGAGGGTTTTGGTTTACACAATTGTGTGAGTAGCTTTACTGTTACCTGGGGCCATGACATGATGGAAGAGCAGGTTTAAGAGACAAGGCCAGGATGGCTAAGTATTGTGATTAGACACAATAAGCTTCTAGTGCCTGTTGGACATTCAGGTGCAAATATCCAGTGGGGAGTTAGAGAGATGGGCCTGGACCTTAGGTGAGTGCTCATAACCGATGACTCAGACTTGGGAGTCATTGGCATTTATGTGTGCTGGAAGTCATGGGAGAGCTCAAGACCAGTTGAGGAGAGACGGGCTGATATATATTAATATTCAGTTCTTCAAGTGGAAACAGAAGACAATGGAGGGATTCAGTGAACAATGTAGAAAAGCTGTAAAACTGCTCAGAGGCTGAGAAATTCTAGGGTTTCCATTTTCACCAAGAAATTCTGGAGGTGCAGGCTCGGGAAAATCTTTCTGTGAAGAATTCAGTAACTGCCATTGGAAAGTGGAACCAGGGAATGATTCTAATTTATTTATTATTGAGTGTTGAACCTTATGTATATGAGAGAAAAGTCACCAGATAGATCCCCGATTTTAACCTCCAATATCGTCTAACCCGTCTTTCTATTCCAAACTATAGGAATAGTTTGGATCCTAAAACTAAGGGAGTGGAGTTTAGCATCCTCGCTAGCTTGGAGTGAGGGAGAACTATTTCAGTCTGCTATATCTGTGCAACACCACACGAGGTGAATACAAGCAAAATGAAAAATAAAAGTTAAAAAATGTAATAGCTGATGGAAGTAAGTATTTGAAGACAGGCTTTTGATCAGCATGTAACATCTAAGCCTTTAATTTTTAAAATGCTCAAGCACAGTGATTTATTTTCATGCTGTGAGTGAATTAAAGGGAAAGACTGAAATTCTTTGAAAATGAAAGTCTGTTGCCTGTGGCCTCGTAAAATAATGGCACTACGTTCTCAAGCTGGAAGCCTGCCCTGCCCTGAGATACACGAGCCATGCTTATAGGAAAAGAAAAGTGGGGAAGAATGTATCTCACGATGTTTAATGGAGATTTTGTCCTTGACGTTGTGAACACAGTGCCTGGAGGATTCTGATTACCAGGCAACTGCGATCATGGGTGTAGCAGCTTCTCCCAGCCGCCTGCTCACCCGGGCTTCTTCCTGCTGCTATCCCCCACTTTCTTGTCCCCGCAGAGTCCCCATGTGCTTGTGGCTTTTCAGCACCATCAACACACTCACTGATCCCTACCTGATTTCTTTGGTACCAGACTGAAAAGAGTTTTTGGTTAGAAATCAACGTTCCTCTTGAGTTTGACACCTTCAAACGCGAAAGGGAAGCGATAAGGTGTTAACAGTCAATCTGCCAGGTCTTTCCAGGTGGACAGGATTTCGGGGAGGCGGAGATGCGCGCTGTGTCCAGCAGGTGGCAGTGTGAGCACGCAGCAAAGCCAGCAGAGGCACCCGGTTCCCGAGCACCAGGGCCTGCAGCGAGTTCTGCACCTCCGAGGTGGATTTCCAGTACTCTGCCTTTCACTTTCCGGTCTTGGGCAAATTCTATAAAAGCTTTTCCATTTGATAATTTGTAGAAACTTCACTTGTCTCTCTTCTACCCAGTGGCTTATTTTCAAAGGCTGAGCTCTTTTAATTAACGAGCAAACTATGCAATATGAGGGGAAATAAAAGGCTTTGTAGCCATTTGATGGCAAGCGTTTGTCTGCCTTAAGCACCCTCCAGTGGCAGAAAGATAAAACAAGGACAAGGTCATGGTTTGTATCTCTTCAGAGGCCACTTAGCTTTGTTCTGCTGTGTGGCCAAGGGCCTCACCTTAAATGTGTTTTACCTCTTGGACATGTTTGCTTTGCATATGGGGCAGGGTCAGGGGGGAAGGTCAGTGCTGAAGCGTTGTCCATTCAAAGAAATTCACTGTGCTTAATAAAAAGATTGGCCTCAGAGTCATGCAGCCTTGGGTCCCAGTCCCTGCCCTGTCACTTAGTAGCTGTGCAACCTCAGGTAAGTAAGTTTCTCTGAATCTTTGTTCCTGCCTCTGGGTTCTATATGAAGGTGGTAGACAATGGGCAGAAAAATGCCTGTAATACTAAGAAAGAGTAGCTAAAACAACAATGTGAATCCCTTGATTGTTTCTGTGACAATTCACCTGTATTCTTTGTATGTTAAGAACATGGTTTTGTCCTTATGCCCTTTGAAAATACAGTCAATTCGTTGCTTCAGCTGCTCATCTTGTTAAATGCAGCCTTCTCTCTTCTCCCCTCGTTGGTCTCAGGCTGCTGAGTGGGGCCTGAGTTGGAAGAGTGCTGTGTTAGAAAGAGCAGTTTAAGTACACATTGTTCTCATATCACTGCTGTCATAGCCAAATATGAGTGGCTGTTAGATGATCGACTGTCCTCCGTGTCTGGCTGAGAACGTCTAACAGAGCATGACATACACAGTTCAGATGACTTCCCTGAGATTCTCTGCCCTTTGTCCCTTGTACACATCATCATTTCAGGGGAGCCCACGGTCTGTTGCCTTTGGGTTGTCCCTATTATACCCTGCATCATGGCTCCATCTCCATAGCGGGACCTACCGTCCCCCCAGATGTTCAAACCAGATCCGTAGAGCTGTGTTTGGCATCTCACTTCTCCCTGCTTTTTGACTTCTCACCAAATCTGGTCGGTTTTACCTCCAAACATCTCTAGGATCTGTCTCATCTTGCAGCATCGGTACCATCGGTACCATAGACCTCTTGTCTATGTTACCTGCGTTTCTTCTGGACTTCTTCAGTAACCTTTCGCTTGGCATGCCTGCATTCATGCTACCCCGTTACAGTTCTCTCGTCCACTCTGAAGTTAGACTGAAGCTTTGGTTGCATTTGGTCACAATGTTATCTGAAGGCAGGGCTGTTAATATTTTATCTGCAGGGTTAGGAGCCCTTTACCTTTATGACCCAATCTTTATGCTGGACATGAAAGTGGTGGGAATAGGGAACACACAGGAGGATCATGCTGGTGTTTGAGGTATTAAGACAACTCTACAAAGTGGCATGTCATGCTGAAGTGCACAGAAGGAGGCCAGCAGGTCCTCAACATGTGGGTGGAAGGAGAAGAGGTGTCATTTGACAGACTTTTGTGCAGGGTTCTGGGCTTTCTGCTTGGGGCAAAGGCACTGTCTTGGTGCAATTACAGCCTGAGAGTAAGAAAGTTATTGAGTAACAAGTATACAAATGTGTAAATACATAAATAAATAACTACAGATTATAGTTAATATGATGAGGGAAAAGAATGGAGTAATACAAGATAGAATAACAGAGCCAAGCTTTTGTTTGTGGAGTTGGGAAAGGGCTCCCAGAGGAGGTGGTCTTGAGCTGAGCAGAAAAGCTGAGCAAGGCCTGTGTGCACCCAAAGGGGGAAGAGCTCAGGCCTAGGGAGCCTCAGATTGGCCAGTGTGGCTAGAGCACAGGGAGCAGGCAGGAGGGTGTGAAGCCTCAGATCAGGCAGAGACTTGGAGCCATTTACTGGAGCCTGATGGCAGGGAGCTGCTGGAGATTTTAAGAGAACAAGTCCTGCTCTGGGATTTGTGTATAAAACTCAGCCCAGCAACAATCTAGAGAATAGTTTGGAGAGGGGCAAACAGGAGAATGGACAGAGCACTTGGGGGTTTTGTTAGTAATTGCGTGGGGCAAAGGCATGGCTGGAGTGTGTCTCCCTAAAGGGATTTGACAAGCAGACAAGGTTGGATTGGAAAAATCAGGTCAAGAGAACAGAATGTGAGAAACCAGGGGGCAAGAGGAATCATAGCATGTCAGGGGACTGTCTTTCAAAGGAACAGAGAGAGACTTTGGGGGCAATGCTAGGGTAAGCTGGAGAGGAGGTCCAGGACACATGTCAGTGCCCCTAGTCTGTGCCAAGGAGGTAGGATTTCTCTTGGAGTAGTGGAGCTACTAAAGGTTTGGAATAGAACTTTCTTAAGATGCTAAAAGAGGCTACAGGGGTGGAGAGACTAGAGTCCTGTGATTATTGAATAAGTCCAGGGACATGAAGAAATGGTATTTTGTTTCCCTAATGGTTGTCAATCATGATAACTACCATTTGTCAAATGCCTGTCAGTGCTGCCCTGGTACCAGGTACTTGACACATGTCATTTCTAATCTTCCTCGCTGGATTCTCCACCATGGGTTTTTAAACCAGGTAGGAACATAGGGAGAACAGAATGCTTCCAACAGCCCATGCTTCACCCCCAGCAGCCAAGGACCCTCTCAGCTTCCTCAGTGGAGTGGTTTTTTTTTGCTATTTTTGATAAAGAAGTCAAAGTTCTTTGATAGAGTGGTGTAGGGAGCCAACCTCCACACAACCTGTGAGTGTCCCCAATGCTCAGCAGTGACAAGGGAATGAGGAAAATAAAGACAATGGAAATAGAGTGGAACTTATAGTGGGCTAGGGGGCCCAACACCCTTTATGTGAGAGACAGGGATGGCCCTAAACTCCATACACACTTGGTTATTACTACTCTCTTAATTAGCAAATGGGTGTTTGCAACGCCACCAGATGTCATCCTTGCAGTTTCTTATGCCCTAGTTCTCCATTACTCACCTGATTACCCTTTAGCTATTTTCATTACTTTTACTTCTTAAGATATTTGTCAATCGCTAATGGGATTACAGAAAACAAAGGAAAAGGGAACATGGACTTTGGAGCTAGAGGCCACCCAGTTAATCCTGTGCTCCTGTGGGGCAGATCAGTTGATGCCTTACTCATCTCAGGAGCCTGGGAGAAAAAAGTTGAATCCTCTTTTCTCAAACTCTACAAGAACTAGTCTTTCTTGCTCAATGAGTCAGCTGCGCGTGTTGTCCTAGTCAATCTGAAAATGGCTTCCCAAACCCTTTCAGGGACCTTGTTCCTGGGGTCCTTTCTGGCTTTAGCCAGGCCTTTGCAGCCCTTTTCCCTGAAGTCTTTTGATGTTCGTGCCAAGCTGTCTCATGGAGCTCCCAGTATAGTCTGTTCTTTGTGGAGGCTCATGTCCTCATCCATTATCCTGCATACCTGACCCCAATCACAAAACTTTTTGTACAATAATTTTATTATTATATCAATCTAACTCTATTCTGATAGTCCTAACTTCCCTAATGTTCACCCACAGAGTGGCTTCCTCAAAGGTGACAGAGCTGACCACATTGCCAAAGTGGGATCTGAACCCTGGCCTCTCTGATTCCAAAGTTGATTGCTCCCCCCACCCATTATAACAAGTAGTTCCTCCTATCTCTAGTAGAATGTCTGGAGATCATTTACATGACCATTTGTCTTCCCTACTAGAATGTGAACTTACTGAGGACAATGACTGTGTATCACTTCTTGCTACACCCCCCAGTGCCAAGTACTGTAGACAGCCATGTTTGTGACTAAAAGAACCCATAGAATGGGATGATACTTTTCCAGTTAAGAATCTGATGTCCTCTTTCATTCCATTGCCCACTTGTGTGCTTTGTCCTTTCTTCTGAGAATAGCTGCCCTCCTGTGTCTCTATCTGTGTAACAGGGTCATCCACCCTTATGTCTTTGGGGAATGCAACTAGGGGAGAAAGACCCCAACTCCCCTCTGAGCCTCCTTTATATTTCCTGCTCACACCTCTGCCCAACTTCCCCAAGCTCACTCGCCCTCAGTTCATGGTCCTTCACTCTGAAGTATTGACAGGGCCTACAACTAGAGGCTCAGAGTGTGGATTTGTTGAAAGGCTGTGGGTCTCAGCCACCCAGTGGAGTCGGAGAGCTGTGCACACACTTCACTGCAAAGAAGCAGAATTGCTGGAAGAAAAGATGCTCGTTGTGGAGCCAATTAAAATGCATACTGCATAACACTGACGTTTTTCTACAGTGCCAGCTAACAGTAGGTTTTAATTATGCAGTAATAAAAAAATGAAGAAACAGCAGTAAATTACAGACTATTTTCTGTAAATGATCTTAGTCCAATAGCTAAAATCTACAAGTTATTTAAAATAAATATTTCAAATTAAATCAGAGTGTTTGTAGAGCACTTGTTGTGCAGAAGACATCAGCATTTTTGATTGCCACCTTGCTGCTTTCAACTGGGATGGAGTGGGGGACCCCAGGCCAAGGCTGAAATAGAATTGGAGCACACGGGAGAGGCTGGGAATGAGAGATCTCAACCCGTGGGTCAGTGAAGAGGGGTCTGCGTGATTTGCAGGGAGGATGTGGCTGTTAGAAACATTTCTTTGGAGAGCTACACTGGCAAATCCAGGTTTTATGGAGCTTGAAGCTTATGGAATTTGGGGGAAAAGAGTTAAAAAAATCATCCTTTTACAAATTTTTTATAAATAAATGACTGTGCAAATACCACGCTAGGGCTCAAGTTTAATTAATTTCATATAAATCCACCTTTATCTACAACACTGGGGACCTACATACTTACAAGATGGACATGAAGACTTTCCCTGATGCCCTGCAGCCAGCAAACCACATGGCCGAAAGGTCAAACAGACTGTCACTCACTAAGTTAGACACATTTGGTCAAAATTTACATAAACCGGTAGCTATTTATTTGAGTGTTTACTCTGCTTGTGCTTTGTTGCTCGATGTTCTTCCCAACACAATGTTAACCTTGACCAGCCACTTTAAGTGAAAGAGGGGGCAGGGGGAACTTTCTTAAGAAGGGACTATGAATCTGCTCTGCAAACTCTGCCCTCGGCTGGGGGACACTTGTTTTTTCCTTATGCCATTTTGTGAAAATGCCCATTTTGGCACCAGAAGGTTCTTGGCTTTCTTGAACATCATGGCATATGAATCTTCCCCTACAGTTAGCATTAGTGACTGCAAATACCTGGGATTACGTATTCCACCCCCACTTCCTAATTAGGATGACTTATAAGAATGACCTGGGTCGTTGATCAAATGCAGATTTCTGGAGTTTACCCTAGACCTCCTGTAACAGAAACTCCAGGAACAGAGCCTGTGAATTTGTATTTTTAACTAGTACCTTAGGTATTTCTTGAAATCCAGTAAATTTGGGAATCATTGAACCAAAGGAAAGATGAAACACATTCTAAAGTAATAAAGGGGGTTAAGTTTTCCTGGGTTAACTAATTGAATAGATAGGAAAGGACCAAGGGACATAATGTTCCTAGTAAACAGCAGCAGGAAGAAAATAAAAAGTCACGTTATTATGCATTTATTACGTGCCAGTAACAGCTCTAAGCACCTTGGGTAGCATTTCATTTAACGCTCCCTAGAGGTCCTGAGGCAGAACCATTTTACCTCCCTTTTACAGATAGAAACAGTCTCAGGGATGTTAAGTAACTTGTCCAAGTTACACAGATAGTAAGTATGGAGTCCACATTTGCACCCACATAGTCAGACAGGAAAGCCCATATTCTTTCCTCTCTGTCCTGAAGAAGCTAATTGAACATCAGAGCCATGTGGAGAGCCCAGCTTATTCCCCCAGCTGCAGTGGTAGTGGCCGCAAACGTCTTGCTGGTGGAGTCTCAGGGTGGTCAGAGGCAATAACTTGAAGGCTTGCGAGCATATGGCATGCCTTGGGTGTGGGACTCTGCAGGGCTCCCTGAGGAGTCAGCCTCACTGATGCCCTGGGCCACAAAGAGGGGACAATGACAGTGCCATGGATGGGGTGACTGAATCAACCCCTATTCAGCTTGTGACTATAGCAGATTATATAAATTCACATGTAGTTCTGTGGGCCAGACATTTAGGTGAAGCGTGACTTGACAACACCCTTTCCTGAGGACCTCATGAGACTGAAAATTGAGGTGTTGACTGGGTTGGGTGTTTATCTGAAGGCTCTGGGTAGCAGTCCACCTTCTGAGTTTTGGGCTGAATTGAGCTTCTCATCACTGTAGGACTGAGGTCCTTATTTGCTGGAATGTGGCCCTCTTAATCTTCAAACCAAAAATGACATATGGAATCCTTCTCATTCTTTGAATCTCTGACTTCCTCTTCTGCTACAGGCCAGAGAAGATCTCTGCTTTGAAGGCCACTTGTGATTAGATTCAGCTCACCAGATAATGTTACATACACCATTATCTCACTATTTTAAGTGATTAAAAACTAGTTTAACTGATTAATAACCTTAAATTAAGTAGATAATTTAACAATGCAGTTATATTCACGGCAGTACACCAGGGAGCTAAGGTCATAGGGGCCAAATTTCTGCCTACCTGAGTAACCTTAGGCAAGATGTCTTGGTCTTAGCTGACTGAAAAACACTAGTTTTATAAATATATATTTACAGAAACCAAGATTTTTAAAGTTTTATTTCAATACTAGTCTGAAATTCTGTGCTTCATTACAAGGCAGCCTCTGTTTTCCAAATATGACTTGAAAGCTAAGAATGAGCTAAAATAATTTCTTTTGGAAAATCTGCTACAATAATATCCAGAAGCAACATGTACCATTCATTCTTCCCCATCTTCTACCCACCCTCCCACCTCCTCTCTCACCATGTTGCTTTGCAAGTTTTCTAAAATTCTTTTTATTAGACTCTGGCGTGTGAAACTAATGGACACCATTAAGCCGGTGATAATGCCAGGCCACACTTTAGTATTTTTCTTTTACCCCAAAAAAGCACGCCTCCGAGCAATACCATTTATAAAGAGTATTTGAACCAATGTCTAATTTGAAGAAAATGAATACCTTAAGAAATAACATGGATACCTTATAATTTTCCAGTCAAAACTGTCAAACAGAAGTTCTCACATACTGAAATTTTTTTCACGGTAATTCACTCAACAGTACTTCTCTTCCACTGTGCCCTTTGCAAAAGCTCATTGAGATTCCCACTCTCCTGTAAATTATTGGAAATGGATGTGGCCTTTCATTCTGTGTACTCTCCAAAGAACATTTTAGCATTGAAACAATGACAATAAGGATGGAAAATGAGAAACCAGATCTAATCCCACAGTTTCCAAGCTTTAAATGCACCATTTCCTAAAGGTTGGCAACCTTGATATGCGTGCTATTTCTTGGTAGTACAAAGACGGTGAAACAGGAGCCTTAATTTTCTGAGTACAAAACAATGAAAAAAATTCATTTTTAATTAGCTTGGACAGTTATGAATGATGGGAACATGCAGTCTGTGTATTTTATTTGCTTTGTTTTTCTGGTAATACAGGGACAAATGACCTTGAATTCAGTATAATGGATGAGCCTTTTAGTTGACTTTTATATGGACGATTGACTGATTTGAAAATTTTTCTAAGCGTAGTGTGCTGCTCGGGACTCCATGTGCCAGACAGTTTTGTGTAGCTCATGAGGGGACAAGTAGATATTGGCAGCGTTCTGCTGTCACTTCTGCACAGTGATCCTGCTTACGCTGAGTGTTTTATTTTCATGAGAATTAAAGTTATTCATGTTCTTATGTGTTCTTTTTAGAAAAATTAGTAACTATAGACAAACAAAATAATAATAAAGAAAAAAGATTCTACATTCACAGAGAGCCTCTTTCCCTCATGGTGTATATTTAAATGTATATATTTCCCCCAGATTTTGAAAATGCGCATATAGATAAATCAAGCAGCACACCACTATGGTGTACATACACAGCAACCTTCTCTCTCCAATCAGTAGCTGGAGTTTATAGTGGCGATGTTTGCCTTGATCATTGATTATAATCACAATTCCAGAAACCTTTGCAGTTTTCAAGTTTTTGCTGAGACCATTTGAAATCAGTGCTCCAGCTATCCTTGTGCTCATCCAACATTTCGGCATTTTTCAAAGAAGCTGAGAGTGCAGGGAATAGGTCAGAGGCTAAAAGGGAGCTAGACTGTGATTATCGGTTCACAGTGGTATTTTTAGATTTCCCTAATCAGTGCTCTAGGGATCTGTCTCCTGCTACAACCTGATTCCATGGGGCTTTCAAAAGTCACTTCAGTTAATTTCCACAATCTTCAGAGGGTGATCAGCCTCCATGATGGAAAAAATAGATTAATATTGGTTAAGTCATTCAACTAAAAGCTTAATCGGGATTAGAATTAACACCCTTAACTCCCAGTCTGTTGCTTCTCTTGTTACTTCACTCTCCTCTTTCCCCCCAGAGGGGGAAAGGGAGCACTGTACAAATATTCCCACGGTCAAAGGGCTCAAACTTGCAGTTGATGAAAAAGTTCTGGAGATCTCATGTACGGCAGGGTGACCATAGTTAATAATAATGTATTATATAATTCAAATTCACTAAAAGAGATTTTAGGTATTCTCACCACTAAACATGGCAACTATGTGAGGTGATGGATATATGAGTTTGTAGAAATCATTTCACAATGTGTACATAGATCAAAACATCACATCGTACACCTTGAATCTTTATGTTTTATTTGTCAGTTGTGCCTCCATGAAGAAAAAAAAAAGTAGATGTGGTTCCCAAAATACGAATAAGAAATGTTGAATTTGGTCAGAATAGGCTTATGAAGAATTATAAAGTCTAAATGGAAGAACTGAGGAAACATGTTTAGTGTTCTTTGGAGGAGTAATTTTGAAGTTTTAAAAATACCTTTAATATGCTAATAGGCTTTGGAAGAATTTAATAGAAGTATTAAAATTAAAAAAAAGTTTGCATACATTTTGAGACCTAGGAGATAGGCTGGGAAGAGAATATTGGGGAATATTCTAATAATTACATTCTAGTGTTTCCCAAAGAAAACATTTACCTCTCTTGAATAGTGCCCAAGCCTATGTTGAAAGCAAATCTTTAAGAAAATTCCTGTGTAATTTGAACATAAAAATATCTTAACCAAACTTCTTTACATATTTCTAGAGAGGGAATATATGAGCCATGTACAAAAAGTAACTGCACAGAAGAAATACAATGGTACTTAAACTGTTAGGAGTGTGCCCTTTGAAGCGGTTGCTAGAGGAGATCTGTTTTTGTTGCTATGAGGCTGTTGCTGCCCCAACTAGTTTTGAAATTCGTCATAGCATCAGGATCAGTTTAAAAGGTGTGCTACGGAACTATCCCCATTACCTCATAGTCTATTATCTGATATGTAAGTAAAATAAAATGTATTATCTGATTTCAACACCCATTTCAGTTGGCTCCAAATAACTTTTTATATCTTGAAAACAAAAAGGAACAAGAACACTCTTCTGTGGAAGGTACACCAGGCTGGGAGACAATTCTGAAAGAGAAGTTCCGAAACTGTTCTGAGGATTCCAAGCTGAGTACTTTGAAGAACATTAAAACAACAACAACAACAACACATCATTTGGATGTTGAGCTCTGGCGTGTTACTGAAAGTAGAAGTTTTATTACCTTCTATGTTTATCCAGGATGTAAGATTTCTGTATTATTTATAATGGCTGTCATGCTTTTCACCTGCTAAACCAAGAATGACAATTTCTTTGCCACCAGAAAATATAGTAGAGGAACTACTCTTTTGGAAAGATCATAAGGGTTGAATAATTGAATAATAGGGTTGTAAGGTATCAATATACTTTTCTTTTTTTGAGTAAATGCCAACTTTTATATGCAGATCAGCCACTTGAATCCAGTGTATAATTTTAATTTTTCAATATAATATATGAAAGGATAAATGAGTTAGCTTTATCATAAGCATTTTAATATATATATATTTCAGATTGGTATGATGTATGAACAATTAGGTTACAATGTTTGCATTTGTTAGGTAAAGTACTGGTTATGGCTGTGTCCCACGTCCAGGAGGTGTGCCATTGAGGTGGGAGCACACCAATTCCCCACACTCCTCCCCTCTCTCCTCTCTAACCCCTCTGTCCTCCCCCAACTCCCAACGTGAATTGAATTGAGTTTTTGTGGTGTATATTATTTCATCTACTGGCTTTGTATTAGTATTTAGTACATTGAAAACTTGCTTTTCCATCCTTGTGATACTTTACTAAGAAGAATGTGTTTCAGCTCTGTCCAGGTTAACACAAAAGATGTAACTTCTCCATCTCTTTTAATGGCTGAATAGTATAGTTTTTGGCATGTTTAGGTAAAGAATTTTTTTTCTGTGTAAACGTTAAACATTTGTAAATGAGGTACATCTAGAGAGATACAAGTCAATCCATTTTTAATTTTTCCAGTCACTGTTAATAGACCCATAGTCCCATAATAAATAGGAGGGAGGCAAAGGCAACACAAATGGAGGAGGATGGAAGAAAGGAAACATGGCCAATTTTCTTCTTTACCCACCTCACTCCAGGACATTTGAGTATACCTTTAAATTTAATCCCTTTTCTCCTTTGACTAGGATAAATCATGGCAAAGGACTGATGTCAGAAGTCTTTGATGGCAGTAGTCAGAGTAAGTTATTCTAAGGAAGGACTTGATATTCTTATTGAAGGAGCATGTAGGTGGGCAGGTAGAAGGATAGGGGAGTGAGGGATATCCACGTGCAATTCTGTACCTACTTACAAAAGTAAGGACACGTGAGAATACTTGTGTAACTTGCACTTTCTGTATTGATTTGGTGGTGGCAGGAGGTAATGAATGCTTAAAGAAAATGAAAATGAATAAGACATCTGAATGTATTGATTTGTTTTATTTATTTACTTTTGAGACAGTCTCAAGCTATTGCCCTGCATAGAGTGCCGTGGCTTCACCATAGTTCACAGCAACCTCCAATTCTTGGGCTGAAGTGATCTTTTAGCCTCAGTTTTTCTATTTTTAGTAAGATGGGGTCTTGCTCTTGCTCAGGCTGGTCTCGAACTCATGAGCTCAAGAAATTCACTTGCCACAGTTTTCCAAAGTGCTAGGATTATAGGCATGAGCCACAGTGCCTGGCTGACATCTGAATGTTTTTAAAGAAAAGAGTATTCATATATATTTATAATGTTTGATCTTACTACAATATATATGATTATTTGCAGAAGATGAACCTACATAATTCATATTTATATTAAATATTACCTCATTAAAATAGATAAAAGGCTAAAGGTGAGCAAGTAATTAAATAACTGATAAAGCCACTGCATTTTTTTCTGAAATGTAAAGCCTTTACTACCATCCTAAAGAGTAACAAACATAGATTTGTAGAGTGATCTGCCTATTTCATGCTAATCTTTTTCTCACATACTTTATTTCATAATCTAGCTTACTTTTGTCTTTGGATATAGAATATACTACAACTTGGTTTTTAAACCAAGGTATTATATATGTTTGCATATATAGCATATAGTATATGTAGTATATGTCTCGTTCTCATTTATTTGATAT
This sequence comes from Galagoides demidoff, assembly GCA_963574575.1. Classification (NCBI taxonomy): domain Eukaryota; kingdom Metazoa; phylum Chordata; class Mammalia; order Primates; family Galagidae; genus Galagoides; species Galagoides demidoff. Next base: position 7,176 of record CAUYQV010074056.1, on the reverse strand, counting down.
TAATAAGATTTTTTGTTTTGTAAAGGGGACTGAGTTGCAAATACTGTAAATGGATTACCTTGTATGAAATGCTACCTCATATTAACCAAAGGGCGTCAAACTTAAGAGAAATACTGGAAACAACAAAACTTCTTTTTGTATATGAGGTTAGATCTTCATTTTAATTTTTGATGGCATTTGTAAAAAAACACCAAAAATAGTCATTAATTGGTCCCTTTGTGAAGCACATGACCTGTATTCTAGGTATTTATTTATTTATTTTGAGACAGAGTCTCAAGCTGTCTCCCTGGGTAGAGTGCCATGGTTCACAGCTCATAGCAATCTCAAACTGAAGTAGCAACGAAAATAATTTTATGGTTGGGGGTTACCACAACATGAGGAATTGTATTAAAGGGTTGTGGCATTAGGAAGATTGAGAACCGCTGGCTTAAGCGATTTTCTTGCCTCAGCTTCCTAAGTGGCTAGGACTATAGGCACTCACTACAACGCCTGGCTATATATTTTTTGTTGTTGTTGCAGTTGTCATTGTTGTTTACTCTGGTCCTTGGCCAGGTTTGAACCCACCAGCCTCAGTGCCTGTGGCCAGTTCCCTACTAATTGAGCTACAGGCACCACCCTGTATTCTAGATTTTGAAGTGTTAGTTAGGCAGGTACCCTCACAAAAAGGAAATAGAACTAACCAGTCATTGGACAACCCCTGAATCCCACCAGAACTAATAAGTGAATATCGCAAGATTGCAAGATATAAGGTTAATATAAAAAATTCAATATACTGGTAATAACTAAATGGGTTTAAAATTAAAAACACAAAGCAGTTTACATTAACACTCCCAAAATGGAATACTTAAGGTGTAAACCTACCAAAATATATGTAAGTTCTACATGGGGAAAACTACAAAACTCTTATGAAAGTAATCAAAGAACTATATAAATGGAGAGATATTTCATGCTCACCAACTGGAAGAATCAACAGTGTCAATATATTGGTTCTTTACAACTTGAGCTATAGATTCAATGCAATTCCAATCAAAATCTCAGCAAGTTATTTGGTGAATATTGACAAAATAATTCTAGAGTTTAGATGGAGAGGCAAAAGATTGAAGAGAAGAGAGGCAACATACATTGAAGAAGAAGAACAAAGTTGAAGGGCTGATACTGCCAGATTTCAAGACTGACTTTAAAGCTAGTAGAGTGGTGTCAAGACGGAGTGATAATGGTGAATGAATAGACAAATCAATCAACGGAACAGAATAAAGAGCCCAGATGGGCCCATATAAGTAAAGTCAACAGATGTTAGATAAAGGAGAAAAGGCAGTACCTAAGGGAAAGGATAGTCTTCCAACAATAGTGTTGGAACAACTGGACATCGACATGCAAAGAAATGAATCTCAATGCAGACCTTGTACTCTTAAAAAATACTAACTCAAAATGGATCACAGACCTAAGTGTAAAACTCAAAACTATGAAGTTCCTAGATGATAACATAGGGGAAAATCTGTATGACCTTTGCTTTGGCAATAACTTTTTAGCTATGACACCAATGATATGATCCAGGAAAGAAAGAATTGATAAGCTGCACTACATTAAAAGTAAAAAAAGAAAATCTATATGAAAGAAACTGTGAAAGCATGAAAGGACAAGTCACAGACTAGGAGAAAATATTTACAAAAGACATACCTGATACAAAAACCCTGTTGTCCAAAATATACAAGGAACTCTTAAAACTTAACAATAAGAAAACAAAATTGATTAATAAGTGGGCCCCAAACCTTAACAGTCATCTTAGCCCAGAAAATATACAGATGGAGAATAAACATATGAGCGACACTCCACATCACATGTCATAAGGGAAGTGCAATTATATATCACAATGAGATACCACTACATACTTGTTAGAATGGCTAAAATCCAGAACCCTAACAACATCAAATGCTGGTGATGTGGAGCAAAGAAATTCTCCTTCTTTGATGGTAGGAGTGCAAAATGGTTCACTTGAAAATATAGCTTGACAGTTTCTTAGAAAAATTAAACATATGCTTACCATGTAATCTAGCAATCAATCTTTTTGGTATCTATACAAAGGAGTTGAAAACTTATGCCCTCACATACACTTGAACACAGATGCTTAAAGCAGCTTTATTCATAATCTCCCAAACTTGGAGGTAATTAAGATACCCTTTAGTAGGTGAATGAATGAATGAACTGTAGTACATTCAGAGAATAGAATATAATTCAGCACTTAAAAGAAATAAGCTAGCAAGCTTGACAACTTAAATGTGTGTTACTAAGTGAAGGAGGCTGATCTGAAAAGGTTACATATCATATCATTCCATCTATGTGACTTTCTGGAAAAACTGTGGAGACTCAAAAGATCAGTGGTTCCCAGGGGAGGGAAAGGACAAATTGGTGGAGAGGGAGGACAAATAAGTAAAGCACAAAGGATATTTAGTTCAGTGAAAATATTCTGTGATATGATAATGGTGGATGAATGACATTATATATTTGTCCAAACCCATTGAATGCTCAATACCAAGAAGGAACCCTAATGCAAACCATGGACTTGGGTGATATATGATGTGTCAATGTTTGTTCATCATTTGTGACAAATGCACCCTGTGGGCAGCATAGATAATGGGGGAGGCTATGCATGTGTGGGTGCAGGGTGGGAAATCTTTGTACCTTCCTCTAAATTTTGCTGTGAACCTAAATCTTCTCTAAAGTAAAAGTCTTTAAAAATTGGAATTTGGTGAAGTTTCTGTATATTGCATCTACTTACACATATCAGTGGCGTTCCTATGTTATAGCATCACTAATTACAAAATATAAAAGAAAATATGTTGCTATTCTCAATAGCAGCTCCATTTATGAAGTATCTAAAAATTAATGCAAGAAGTATGCACAAGATTTTCACAGAGAAAACAAATTATCTTAAAAGGCATAAAATGCAATCCGAATAGACAGAAATAGCATGTTCAGCAAGAGTTCAACCTAATTTAGTAAAGATGTTGATTTTCCTAAATTATTCTATACATTTAATACAATCCTAATCAGAATTCCAGTGAGGTTTCTATTTGTTTTTTGGGTATGTCAGAAAGCTCTTCTAATACACCACACGAAAAATGAAGCTGAGTCCATGCACTCCAGATGGCTTGAAAAACTCAATGGAAATGTTTCACCATAAAAGTAATGTAGATGAAAATATAGGAGAATATGTCTGTGGTCAAGGGTAAAAAAAAGATCTCTTAGGAAGTTTCCTGAGAACAAAAACTATAAGGTAAGGATTGATAGATTGTTCCATTAAGGACACTATAGACAAAATTAACAAATAACAGACTGGAAAAATATGCAATGTCTGAAATTATCAAAAGTGTCTAGAATGCATAAAAAAATCACATTATTGGAAAAATAGAAAGTCAAAGAGAAACATAGGCAAGCACATGGGTAAGCAACTCCTGGAAGGAGACTCCAGAATGAATAATAAATATACCAGGAAGATCTGCTCAAAATCACCAGTAATCAGAGAATTCTAAGTGAAGACAATAATGAGATGTCATTTCACATCAATCTGGAAAATACTTCATTGTTAGCTCATAGTGAAATTGAAACATGCAAATACTTTATTTAGTAATACCACTCCTCAGAAAAATTCTTACTGTAATTCACAAAAGGATATCTATGAGAATGTTCATAGTGTTGTTTACGGAGATAAGAAGTGGAAGGGAAAATTAGTGTCTCGGGTCTTGGAAAATGATTAAAATGTAGTGGCTGTGTACTCATGAAAAGATACAGAATATTTACAGTAAAACAACACTAGATTATATATACATACGGCAACATGGGAAGCTCTTAAAAATAACATTGGGTGGAAAAAGTAAAACGCAGAATAAAATTTAAAGTAAAATGCTATTTATGTAAATTGAAAACATAGATTGAAAACACAAACACTTGTTTTGTAACCACATTAGATAGACTAAGGGTATATTCGAATTACATGAGAGTGGGTGATGTATGAAGGAGGGAAATGGAACCATGTAAAAATAAAGTGTGTATGGTAAGTGGTAATTTGCCATAAACAGAAAAATGTCATTAACTTGACTCATTAACTTGAGATCCAGTTCAAATTGTAGGAAACACACAATAAGGTGAAAGAAATGAGTGCAAATATATCATTAATCATAATCAATGCAAATAGATTAAAGTTGTCTTTAAAAGACACAAAATTTAAGATGGAAAGAAGAAATTTTTACTGTATTTTTTAACTTTTCTTTGAGACATAGTCTCTCTGTCACCTGGGTAGAATGCTGTGGTATCACAGCTCACAGCAACCTCAATCTCTTGGGTTCAACAATTCTCTTGCCTCAGTCTTTCAAGGAACTGGCACTACAGGTGCCTGCCCCAACTCGGTTAGTTTTTTTTTCTATTTTTAGTAGAGATGGGATCTCGTGCTTGCTCAGGCTAGTCTCAAATTCCTGAGCTCAGGCTGTCTACCTGCCTAGGCCTCCCTGAGTGCTAGGATTCCAGGTGTGAGCCACCACACCTGGTCAGTTTTTTTCTATTTAGAAAAGACCTAGCAAAAACCTGAAAAATCAAAATGAAAAGGTTAAAAAGCATATATTAGACAAATGCTAATTGAAAGAAACTTTGTAAAACTATATTGGTATCAAACTAAATAGATTTTAAGTGATAGAACAATATTATGGATAAAAGGGTAATCGCGAGTAAAACAGATAGTTTACTAGGAGGCTGTAGCCATGTAGTGGTACACCAAATAGCAAATACACTGTATTATTAAGTACATTAATATGGCTTCAAATATATAAACTAAAAACTTGACAGCATTAAAAGACAAATTGATAAAGTCCTTAGTCTTAATGGAAGATTTAATAGAATTTTCTCTGAAACAAATGAGTAGGAAAAAATTTAGGATATGATAGATAGAGATAGAGATAGATATAGATAGATAGATATAAAGATGTGGAGACCTAGTTAGGTCTCTTAAAAATACAGAAAATACATATTTTTTCCAAGCACAGAACTATTTATAAATACTAACCACATACTACATCAAAAGTGAAGTTTTAATATATTCCAAAGAAGGGCTATCATAAAGACAATGCTGTCTTTTCATAATATAATAGTAGGTATAGGTAACAAAAAGGATCAAAACAGAAGTTTAAGAATACAGAAATGCAATGATTTTATTTATGTGCAAACTAAAAAATAATGTGCCTAAACCTAAAATGGTGATCCCGCTGGAGGGCTTTTTTATTTTTATTTTTTAAATTTTTTTAGAGACAGAGTCTCACTTTTTCACCCTTGGTAGAGTGCTGTAGCATCATGGCTCACAGCAACCTCCAGCTTTTTTTTGAGCTTAGGTGATTCTCTTGCCTTAGCTTCCCACATAGCTGGGACTACAGGTGCTCGTCACAATGTCTGGCTGTTTTTTTTGTTGCAGTTTGGCTGTGGCTGGATTTGAACCCCCCCACCCTTGGTATATGGGGCTGGCGCCCTACTCCCTGAGCCACAGAAGCCACCCGGGTTTTTGTTTTTTAATAATAGTTAAGGTCAAAGATACTAAGAAATGTAAAAAGCATAATAAAATCCGTGCAAGAGTAAACACATCATTTTTCCTTTTATTTTTAGTGGGTGTATAATAATTGCACATATTTATAGGGTACAGAGTGATATTGTGATACAGGTACCCAATGTGGAATGAGCAAATCAGGGAGGTCAGAATATCTGTCACCTCAAACACTTACCATTTCTGTGCTGGGAATATTCAAAATGCTCTCTTCTAGCTTTTGGAACACAAATAGGGAATTATTATTAGCTATATTCACTGTACAGTGGTAAAGAACTCTAGAAATTATTCCTCCCCCCTAGCTATAATTTTGAATCCATTAACCACCTCTCCTTATCCTCCCCGCTCTTAGCCTTCCCAGCCTCCAATAATCATAAGGGAATAAATAAACATTTATATTCTTTGGGCCTTACATCAATCCTGAGGTGAGTATTTCTATTCCTAGTTTTACAGATGAGGAAATTGAGGATTAGATGACTACTCAAGTTGTGAAAACAGAATTCACATACATTTTCTTTCATATTGGAATAAGAGGGACACATATGAAAGCAAATCGCCTCTGAAGAGAGGAGAGGCAATTTATCTTGTCCATATGAAGAATCCAAAGGAAGGCAGCATAGTTGACTTAGTCACTCAGAGGGCCATTGTTTTGGGAGGCAACACGTGGAAGAGGCTCCATGAGACCTCATTAAGGAGCTGGTGCAAGATAATCAGGCCTTCCCAGAAGAGAGAATAGCTCTATACTTGGTTGTTAGAAACATTTTGTAACCATAAATCATGTAACGGATGTTAGGTATTTATCGCTATTATTGTGTGTTTCCTGGAAGTCCTGGGCTCCTAGAATCCTTATGAGAAAATTCAGATTATTTTAGTAATAAATTTTTAGATAACATAATTTATCCCAAATGAGAACAAAGATCTTTCTAGATTTTCACTCTGTCTGTGGACTGGAGAATAAAATTAGATAACACACATCAAACTTTAAAGTAAGAATTTATGTGGTTTCTGCCAAACCCTGCTGTGTACTACCAACCTGGATTCACTTTAATTTCTCAGCTTGGGGTCCCACCTACAGTGAGGCTGGTGTGAAATTGAGCTTTACACCTGAAAGAGCAGAAGTAAGCATAAGATTACAGATTCTCAGGGAGTCTATAATTAGCATTATTAATATTGTTACTGTTAAGAAAATTTATGCAAAATTTGGATATAAGACAATAAGAGGACTACATGTCTTTTATTTTAACTTAATTTTTATTAAATCATAACTATACATTTATGGGGTACAATGTGATGATTTGATGTACAATGTACAATGCTTAAATCAAACTGAATAACATAATTATCACCTCACTTATTTTTTGTGGTACAACATTTATAATATGCTCTTAGTTGTTTTGAAATGTACCCTTGCATTGTGCACATTAGGTGAGATCCCACCGAATACCCTCCCTCCACTCATCCTCCCTCCTCTCTTCCCTTCTCCCTTCCTTCTTTCTGGACTATGTTTGTATTTTATCATTCACATGACTGCGTAAGTGATTATATATTTTCATAGTAGTATTGAGTACATTGGATATTTATTTTTCCATTCTTGA
>CAUYQV010074053.1:0-13394 GCA_963574575.1 Galagoides demidoff | reverse complement strand
TCTACCCCGGGTGACAAAACAAGACTCTGTTACCAAAAAAAAAAAGCTATTTCTTGGTATATATTTTCAACAAAAGTTGTTTTTTTGTTTTTTAGATAAGATTCTCACTATGTAACACAACAATTATGAGAAAGACATGATCGCTATGTTAGCCAATTGGATGAGAGTTTTCCAAACTGCATACAGAAGCAACACACTGTATCCTATGAGAGAGTTAATGTACACAATTATGATCTAATAAAAAACAAATTTAAAATGAAAAAAAAGGTCATGTTAGAAGAGGGAGCAAGATGGAGACTGAATAACAGCTCCTTTGCAACCAGACATGCTGAGATTGGGGAGAGAAGACTCCAGGCATCTCTGGCTTGTGGGCTCTTCCCAGAAATATCCCTTTGGGGACACAGGGAGACAAGAGACTTCTGGACTGCAGGAGGAGGACAAAAGCAGTGGAGAACTGACAAGTGATTGTGTTCATTTGTCCTGAGGCCATGGGTGCCACAGCTTTAATCACAACAATAGCGAGACTGAAAACAGGGAAAGCCTTCCCTGTGGGCTGTTATTTTTTTCAGACTTGGGCAATAGGTTGAACTACCTTGGGAGAACTTGGTTGAGAGTTCAGATGACTTTAAGCATTGTCTAGGGCTGTGGATTGAGCCGCTGAGCAGAATGGAGCTAATATAGTTCAGCTGTGGGCCCCACCCTCAGGGTTTCAGAGTGAGGCTCAGGCTGGAAGACCTTGGGTGGGTGAGTTATCTAGTGCCTGAGAAGCACCAAAGGCCAGGATTGAGATGCTGGGGAAGAGCAGAGATTTCAGTGTTTGGCAGTAGCAGGGCTGACTTACAGCCCTGGCCCTCAGGGTCATAGAGTGAGACCACTTTTGGCACACTGGATAAGCAGGCAGCTACTTCACGAGAAATCCCCACAAAAAGTGCTTTCCTGGGAAAGCTTCTGCATAGCCAAGGTTAATGATTTAAAGTGTCTTTTAAGCAGGCTGAGGAGAAATTTAGGCTCTAAACCCTGTGGAGTTTGAGAAATTGGCAGCTACCGCCCGTCTCCATCTCATACAACTGTATCAGAATTGTATCAGACTGAAGAAGATTATCTGTTTCCCAGACAATATTCAGAAAGATATATGTATACTGCTTTTTTTTTAATTTCAACATTTTTTCTCTATATTTTTCTTTTTTCTTCTTTTTCTAATTTAAATATAATTTTCCATTGTTGCCTTCTTTAATAAGAACTTCATTTTGCTAGTGTTTCTGCCCCTATTATTTGGTTTTTCCCCAAATTTTATCATGTAATCTTTTCTGTTTATTTGTTTTTGGTTTGATTTATAGTATTTTTGTCTTTTCTCTCTATTTGGTGGAGGTGGGGTACTGTGTCTGAACAGGCTGGCAAAGAACTGCTGACCTCAAGTAAACCAAGTGAACCACCCAACCCAGCATGCCCAGAGGTTGGGGGAGGTTTAAGGTTGGGTCAAAGTACCCTACTGTACACCTTTATTACTCCCATTTCCCTATTTCTGTGCCTCTCTTCTCTGTGTCAATATTCCCTCCCACTCACCCCCTCTCCTTTCTCTTTTTTCTTTCTTTTAAATCTTTTTTCCTGTCTTGCTCTTCCATCTTCTCATTCTTTTGGTACCGTACCAAAAGGACTCATTGAATCCTTAGGCCAGAGGCATGATAACTTAATGAACAAGAGGAAAAGAAAGGAAAATTAGGGCAAGGAAACAGTTAAAAGAAAACATTCATGAGGAAGAATCAGCAGAAAAATCCTGGCAACATAAAAAACCAGTCCAGAGCAACCCCCAGCCCAGGGACTATGAGGTAGCTACTGGAGAGTATTCCATCTATAAAGAAATGTTAGAAATAACAGAAGGGCAATTTAAAAAACAGATGATGAAAACAATGATGGAAATTGCTGAGAATTGGAAACGAGACAAAAAGAAATCCAAAAATAGAATTGAATAAGAGATGAATGATATGAAGAATATAGAAAGCATATAGTAGAGCTGCAGGAATTGAAGCAGTCAATTAGGGAACTTAAAGATGCAATAGAAAGTATCAACAACAGATTAGACCATGCAGAAGAATCTCAGAGGTAGGATACAAAGGTCTTGAGATAACTTAAACAATTAAAGAGGCAGAGAAGAGAGAAGGTAGAATGTTCACTGACAGAATTATGAGACTTTATGAAGCATTCAAACAAATGAGTTATAGGTATTCCAGAAGTGGAAGAAGAATGACCCAGAGGAATGGAAGCCATACTAGAGAATATTATAAATGAAAAATTTCCAAACATTACCAAATATTCTGACACATTCCTTTCAGAGGGATATTGAGCCCCAGGTCTCCTCAACTCTAATAGAGTGTCTCCAAGACACATTGTGATGAAACTGTCAAAAGTCAAGACAAAAGAAAAGATTTTGCAAGCTGCCAAAAGTAAGCGCCAATGGACCTACAGGGGCAAATCCATCAGGGTGACTGCAGACTTCTCTAATAAAACTTTTCAAGCCAGAAGACAAGGTAACTTGTCAGGGGTCAAGGTCAGGCTTCTGGGGAAAGATGCACAGAGGGGCTGAAATGCCCCACCCCTGCTAAAAATTCTGCTTGTAGGGGAAGGGCCGTCTGGGATTTACTGTCTGCCTTTTGAGGGGGGATTTACCTCTTCCCCCCCTCCCCTGATCTGAAATCAATCTCTGGCACCTGCCAGCAGCCAGGAAGTCAAAGTAGCTGAGCTTCCCGATGATGGTACCATGGGCTGGGAGCTCCTGATGATGGTGCTGTGGGCAAGAGAGTTGTTTCACAAATGTGCCACAGTGGGGACCCCACACTGCAGTCTCTTTTCTGTTCTGCCCAACTGAGCTTTCTTGCTTCCAAGATTAGTTCCCAAATCTCTCCTCTAGGCACCTAAACAACACAACTGAGTCTTGTGGGTATAGGATAAGGCCTTGAAGTCTGCCCCCTGCTCCCTAAGGATCTGTCCCTGATTGTGCCAGGGAGAAGCAAGCTGGTCCCAATTTGCCTGAGGGGTGCTCAAGCAGGTTTAATGCCTCTATGCTTTGGTGTGTGCCCTGCTCTGAGGGAGCAAGCAGTACCCAGAAGGGTCAGGGAGCACAGAGCTCATGGTCCCTTATTTCACAGCAGTTCTGTAAGGAAAGATGTTTGAGCCTCATGTTCTTGATACCTCTGTGTGGAAGTTGCACCCACAGAAGGGAAGGACCTGTTCTTCAGAGATCCCACTCTTGGCAGCTATAGGTGGAAGAGGAGAAAGGGAGTAAAAGAGTCTACTATAAATGGAGAAAAGCACTCCGTCATCTCTGCTCCTCTCTTTGGAAGGAAGCTCACCTAGAATATCCAGACCCTACAGTCATGCAGATCCCCTGAGACCCACTAGCCCCATGTAGTTCCCACATCTGGGCCAGTGTTGGAAAATGTTTGTGCAGAAACAAGCAAGAGGAAAACCAAGAGGCTGAAGCCCCATGATCATCTTTTCACTTCCAGTTGCATGGTGTCTGGACAAGCAATATGGCACCTGCCATCTCAGTGTTTCAGGAAAACAGCAAATTAAAACAGACAGACACTTACAACAACGATGTAGAGGAAGGAACCTTTAATTGTCGGGGAGAACTCAGGTGCCTCAAGGACTGAAATGCTGAGTTCTGGGGAACAGTTTTTTAGACCTTCTTAATACCTTTTTTTGTCTTCAGTTCAATATCAGCTACATGGTTATGGCCGTAGATGTTAGAAACCAGGCTATTGTTATTAGTTATAGTCTTTTTTTCTTTTGCTTTTCAAGGTTCATTTTACTCAGTGTAAAGTTTGTTCTTATCTTTGGAGGAGGAGTTCTTCTGCAGCTGCCTGCTGCTTTCTCAGGATCACTAAGCATTATCAGATGTATTTCTCCTTCCTCATCAGCTTGAGTCTGTAGAGATAAGAAGTAACCCCAAGTGACTGGCAACCTGATATTTTGTTCTCAAAAATTCCTAGTTCACTGGCGGCAGTAGCTTTTATGCTTGTGAGGGTGGAAAGGCTCACTGACTGCCAGAAGTGTGAGGAAGGAAGAAGCAAACCACTCCCCTCCATTTCTGCTGGAATCTGAGCCCTAGCGGGTTGATCTCTGCTGATATCTTGCTAGCTTTTATTTTGCTATGCAACTTCTTGTGGAATCTCTGATAGATTCTGGCACTTTCCTCTCAGAATTACACCCACTCTATGCTTGTTTATTCTTTTTCTTCACGTAAAACTTTTCCTTCTTTCTGGCAGCTGATGTCTCTGGTCAGCCATCTTGTCTCTTCTCTTAGATATTTTATACTTTTATAATTATTGCAAATGGAATTACTTTCTTGAATTCCTTTTCAGATTGTTGTCTGTCAGCATACATAAATACTACCAATTGCTGTTGTTGATTTTGTATCCTGTTACTATACTACATTTGTTTATCAGTGATCACTATTTGGTAGTGATTTTAGGTTTTTCTACCTATGAAATTATATAATCTGAGAACAAGTGTAATTGACTTCTTCTTTCCCATCCTGATGCCCTTTCTTTCTTTCTCTTGACTTACTATTCACTAGGAATTCTAGTCCTATATGGAATAAAGCTGGTAAACTTGAGCTGGGTGCAGTGGCTCATGCCTATAATTCTTATACTCTGGAAGGCCAAGGAGGGGGGATTGCATGAGCTTCAGAGTTGGAGACCAGCCTGAACAAGCATGAGATTCTGTCTGTACTAAAAACTGAAAAATTAGCTGGGTGTCATGGTGGGCACCTGTAGTCAGAGCCACAAATGAGACTGAGGCAAGAGGATCTCATGGGCCCAAGACACTAAGGTTGCTGTGAGCTATGATGTCTCCACAGCACTCTACCCAGGGCAATAGAGTGAGATTTTGCCTCAAAAAAGGCAGGGCACCCTTCTCATGTTTCAGAAAGGCATTCTTTTTTTTTCCCACTTAGTACACTTTTACTGTGGTTTGTCACATGTGGCCTTTTTCATTTAATGTATGTTTCTTATATAGCTAGTTTTATGAGGGTTTTTATTACAAAAGGATGTTAAATTTTATCATTTTTGGCATCCATTGAAGCAATTATATATATGTTTCTTGGTTCTGTTAATATGATGTAACACGGTTATTAAGTTCTGTATGCCAAACCTATTTTAACATTCCAGAGATGAACCTCACTTGATTATGGTGAATTATATTTTTAAAGTGTTGTTAAATTTGGTCTGCTAACATTGTAATGAGGTTATTTACATTTACATTCATTGTTGATGTTGACCTATAGGGCTTTGTCATTGCTGCTGCTATTCTATTTTTGTCTTGCTTTATTGTTAGAGTAATGCTGGCCTCAGAAAATGAGTTTGAAAGTATTCCATCCTCCTCAATTTTGTGAAGAATTTGAGTACAATTGGTTTTACTTCTTTAAATATTTGGTAGTATTCATCAGTGAAGCCAGCTGTGAAATCTTGGACTTTTTTTTTTCTTTTCTTGAGACAGAGTCTCACCATGTTGCCCTCATTAGAGTACTGTGGCATCATAGCTCATAGCAACTCAAACTCTTGGGCTTAAGCAATTCTTTTGCCTCAACCTCCCAAGTAGCTGTGAATATAGGCAGCAGCCACAATGCCTGGTTATTGTTGTTATTTTTGTTTTAGATGTCATTTTTGTTTAGGAGACCTGGGCTGGGTTCAAACCCACCACCCCTGGTGTATGTGGCTGGTGTCCTAACCACTGAGCTATGGGCACCAAAATTCTTGTACTTTTTTTAAGAGAGAATTTTGTAGTATAGAGTCCATCTTCTTCCTTGTTATTGGTTTATTGAGATTTTAAAAAATTTCTTCTTGGTTCAATATTGATTGGATTTATGTGTACAAGAATTATCTATCTTCTACATTTTTAAATTTATTGACTTATATTTGTGCATAATAGTTTTAATTATTCTTTTATTTTTGTAGTTTCAGTTGCTATGGCTTTTGTTCTCATTTCTGATTTCATTTATTTAGATTATCTTTGTTCTGGTTCAGGTAAAGTTTGCTGATTTTTCTTATCTTTTAAAAAATAACTTTTCTTGGGAGATTGAGGCAGTTGGATTGCTTGAGTTCAGAAGTTTGAGACTAGCCTGAGTGAGTGAGACTCTGTCTCTAAAAAAGAGCCTGGCATCGTGGAGGTACCTATAGTCCCAGCTACTTGGAAGGCTGAGGCAAGAGGATCCCTGAGACCAAGATTTGAGGTTAGTTTGAGCTATAAAGCCACAGCACTGAGGGCAACAGAATGAGACTGTCTCAAAAACAAAACAAAACCAAAAAAAAACCTTTTTTTTTATCTTCTGTATTTTTCTCTCAATTTTATTTATTTGTGGTCTGCATTTTATGTTTTTTTTTATTCTTTATTTTTCTTTTTTGTAGAGATAGAGTCTCATTTTATTGCACTCAGTAGAGTGCTGTGGCATCACACAGCACACTGCAACTTCCAACTCCTGGGCTTAGGTGATTCTCTTGCCTCAGCCTCTCACGTAGCTGGGATTATATGCACCTGCCACAACACCTGGCTATTTTCTTGTTGCAGTTTGGCTGGGGCTGGGTTTGAACCTGCCACCTCAGTATATGGGGCTGATGCCCTACCCAGTGAGCCATAGGCACTGCCTAAGTCTGAATTTTATTATATATTTCTTTGTACTATTTGAGTTTGGTTTGTTCTTGCTTTTCTGATTCCTTCAGGTGCATTGTTAGGTTGTTTATTTGGAGTCTTGCAACTTCTTTATTTATTTATTTTTGAGACAGGTATTTCTCACCTATTAACAAGCTTTTGTAAGCATTGTTCCTTAGATATTTTCTTTTGAATGTATACTAGAGTTATGAGTAGATTGCATGCCACAATTATAGTATCAGAGTATTCTTGGCTTTTCCATGTACTTAATTTTAGCTGTGGGTTTTATATATTTTATTTTTTTCCACATTATAATTTTTTTCGTTCAGATGGAAGAACTCTAGCACTTTTAGGAGGACATGTCCTATGGTAATAAATTTTCTCAGCACTTATTGTCTAGGACTCTTTTCTTGCCTGTATGGTTTCTGCTGAAATGTTTGTTGCCAGACAAGTTGAAGCTATTTTATAGGTTATTTACTACTTTTATCTTGCTGTTTATAAGATTCATTCTTGGTACTTCACCTTTGAAAGTTTGATTATTATATGCCTTGGGATAGTCTTATTTGAGTTCAAGCTCACATAGTCTGAACTTCCAATGCCTATATATTTATATCTTTCTCACATTTTGGAAAGTTTCTTGTTATTATGGCTATGAATAAGTGTTCTGCTCCTTGCTCTTTCTCAGCTCCCTCTTCAACATAAATAATTTTTAGATTTAATCTTTTGAGGTAATTTTCTGTATCCTGTATGTGGTCTTCATTTCTTTAAATTGTTTTTGTTTTTTTCCTCTGATTGCATATTTTCAAATGGACTGTTTTTAAGCTTACTGGTTCTTTTCTCCTCTTGTTCCAGTCTGCTGTTGATAGACTCTAATTAATTCTTTAGTTTAGCAAATGTATAATTATAACGGCTGGTATTTTGACTACCCAAGGAAGAACTTTGATAACGTAAAGTGTACTTTTTTCAGATAAACAAGATAGTGTCTCTTAATGTCATTAATTATGTCATTTTCCACTTATCTTATTTTTAAAAATTTCTTTTTTTTCCAACTTGGCTTTGGAATCTCAGAAAATACTATTCTTCTTTATTTCCAAATTTCCACACTCCTTCTGGATGTCATGCCTAGGCCCATCAACGTGATAACCTGTCACTTGGCCTTTGTTCACATCATGATGCTACTGACTGTACTGTTTTTCACATCTGCAGACCTGTTTGAATTACTGGGTTTTCAGACTAACTTTAAAGATAAGGCATATTTCTACATGAACAGGTTGATGAGGGGACTCTCCATATTCACCACCTGTTTCCTGATAGTGTTCCAAGCCATCACTATCAGCCCTACAACTTCCTGGTTGGCAAGATTTAAACATAAATCTAGGAATAATATTGCTTATGTTTTCTTTTTCCTATGGTCCCTCAGTTTGTCTTCCAGTTGTAATGTGATCTTCTACACTGCGGCTTACTCCAATATGACCCAAACCAATCTACTATAGATAAGCAAATACTGCTCATTTTACCCCATGAACTCTATCATTGGGGGTCTCTTTTTCACTCTTACAAATATCCAGGGATATTTCCTCCATAGGAATTATGTTACTTTCAAGCATATATGTGGCGATTCTCTTGTCCAGGCACCAGAGACAATACAAGCACCTTCTCAGTACCAGCCTCTCCCAAAGAGCCACCCCATAAAAAAGAGCCACTCAGACGATCCTGCTGCCGGTAAGTTTTTTTTTTTGTTACATACTAGCTGGACTTCATCCTCTCATTCTCCTCAGTCTTTTTATGAGTATATGACCCAATGTTCCTGAGTGTCCACACACTTGTGGTCAGTGTCTATGCCACTGTTAGTCCTTTGGTGTTAATCAGTTCTGATAAGAAAATGATCAACATCTGGCAAGATATGAAACAAAAGTGTCTTCGGTTTTTCATAAGCTAATGATGAAAATATTTTCTGAATAAGATTTTTCTGCCTGTCAATTAAATTACTGAAGTACAGAAATTGTTTTTATTTTTATTTTTTATTTTTTAAGACAGAGTCTCACTTTGTCGCCCTCGGAAGAGTGCAGTTGGGTCACAGCTCACAGCAACCTCCAACTCTTAGACTTAAGTGATTTTCTTGCCCAGGCCTACCAAGGAACTAGGATAACAGGTGCCTGTGACAACGTCTGGCTGTTTTCCAGACCAGGTCTTGCTCTTGCTCCAACTAGTGTCCAATCCATGAGCTTAGGCAATCCACCTGTGTCGGCCTCTCGGAGTGCTAAGATTACAGGCCTGAACCACTGTGCCTCGCCTACTGAATTTATTTGATTTATGTGAAATATGATGTGGAGTTACACTTTTAATACATTGGAATAAATGCTGGTAAAGACTTAAAATTTGTTGTGTTCTATGTCCACCATAATTATAATTTTATATGCTTACATCAAGCCTTTAGATCTTTTTTTTTTTTTTTTTTTTTTTGGAGAGGCAGAGTCTCAGATTATCACCCTTGGTAGAGTTTCCTGGCGTCACACAGCTCACAGCAACCTCCAACTCCTGGGCTTCGGTGATTCTCTTGCCTCACCCTCCTGAGTAGCTGGGACCACAGGCGCTCTCTACAACACTGGCTATATTTTTGTTGCAATTTGGCTGGGTGGGTTCGAACCCACCACCCTTGGTATATGTGGCCGGTGCACTACTCACTGAGCCACAGTCTTCTCAAAAGGCATTAACTCTTGAATTGTGATATTCAGAAATTCACACAAGAAAAATTTCCTTTTTCTAGAAGTGTACACTTAAGAAGCTGGTACTCCACCAGGCCCAGTGGCTCCCACCTGTAATCCTAGCACTCTGGGAAGCTGGGGGTAGTGGATTGCCTGAGCTCAGGAGTTCAAGACCAGCCTGAACCAGAGTGATGCTTCCTCTCTAAAAATAGCTCGTTTTTGTGCCAGGCCCCTGTAGTCCCAGCTACTTGGGAGGCTAAGGCAAGACAATGCTTAAGTTGAAGAGGTAGAGTTTGCTATGAGCTCAAGAGAAAAAAAGAAGAAGAAGAAGAAGAAGCTCTTACTCAAAAATATATCTATTGGGCCAGGCACAGTGGCTCATGCCCATAATCCTAGTACTCATGGAAGCCCAGGGCAGTGGGTCCTGTGAGCCAAGGAGTTGGAGACTAGCTTCAGCAAAAGCCAGACCCCATCTCTACTAAAAATAGAAAAGAATTAGCCAAGCATTGTGGAGTGCCTGTAGTCTCAGCCACTTGGGAGACTGAGGAAAGAGAATCTCTTGAGCCCAGGAGTTTGAGGTTACTGTGAACTATGACTCCATGGCACTCTACCCAGGGCAACAGAGTGAGACTGTATCTCTCCTCAAAAAATTAAAAAGATAATAACTAGCTAAATAAATCTATCACTATTTTAACTTTTTAAAATTTATTAAGTGAAATGCACATAGATCATGAATACATTCGTGCATATGTGGGGTACAACTGCTAAAATTTTTTTAATACAATCTAATGTGTTTACATAAAAGCAGTCAACATATCTTTCACCTCTTTTACTCAATTATTGTGCCAAAACATCTATGTGAAATGTAGAACATAGATGTTTTGTCACTATTTTAACTTTAAAAAAAATTTTAATTTAACTTACTCATTAAAGATATTTTACCTGAACATTATTGTAGCTTCAATATATGTTCATTTAACACTCGATATCTGGCTGGGCCTTGTGGCTCACACCTGTAATCCTAGCACTCTGCAGGGCAAGGCTGGTAGATTGCTTGAACACAGGAGCTTGAGACCAGCCTGAGCAAGAGTGAGACCCCATCTCTAAATATAACTGGGCATTGTAGCAGGTCCTATAGCCCCAGCTACTGAGGAGGCTGAAGCAAGAGGATTGCTCAAGCCCAAAAGTTTAAAGTTCCTGTGAGCTATGATGACACTACAGTCTACACAGGGCAACAGAGACTCTGTTTCAAAAACAAACAACAGCAACAATAAAAATTCAATATTTGTTTTTCTTGTTGTACACAGTTTGTGGAGATTTCACTGTGGCTTTGTAGATTATTTGTCTTTCTCTCCCAATGATTTCAAGGTTTTACTCTCTCTATGGTATTATGTAGCATGGCTATTATTTTTTATTATTTTTATTTATTTGCCTTTTATCGACATACTACACTCATAAATTCAAGAATTCATAAGCCTTGTTCTCATAATTTTCTTTAATTTTGTTGATATATTTTAGGGAAACCATTACAGATGTTTTATTTCTTTTCATCTTAGTCTTCAATATGTATATTTATATTTACATTTTCCATCATTTTGTTTCTCTTTACAATATTTAGATATATTCATTCTGCTCACTATTTCAGCTCACTTGTCCATTCACTCATGGCAGTATAATTTAAAGTTTAACCTTATAATGTATATTAAGTTTATATATTATACTTGTAGTTGCTTACTTTATATTTGGCTATTTTCCAGATTTGTCTTTTCAATTTGTCTCTTGTTTTCATAATATTTGGATTCCTTATTTTCCCATCATATTTACCTATACATTTTAAACATAATTCCAATATTTGAAGTTTATGTGATATTTAATTTTTTTCTGAAATTTATCCTAGAAGCCTATTTTCTCATGTGCTACATGATTGATACTTTGACTCGCACATTTGTCTGACAACTCTAGTCATTTTATTTCTTTTTTTCATTTTTAGTTTTTAATTTGTTTTAATTGTGGTTTTATTTTTATTTTTATTTATTTTTTTTTTTTGACATATAGTCTCATCACCCTGGGTAGAGTACCATGACATCATAGCTCAGAACAAACTCAAACTCTTGGGCCCAAGTTATCCTCTTGCCTGAGTCTCCCAAGTAGGTGGAATTACAGGCACCTGCCACAAAGCCCAGGGTCTTGCTCTAGCTCAGGCTGGTCTCAAACTCCTGGGCTCAGGCAAACCACCCATCTTGGCCACCCAGGGTGCTAGGATTACAGGCATGAGCAATCCTTACCCCCACCTCCCTGCCAGTTTCTTTCTTTTTTTTTTTCTTTTGAGACAGTCTCAAGCTTTCACCCTGGGTAAAGTGCTGTGGTGTCACAGCTCACAGCAACCTCAAACTCTCGGGCTTAAGTGATTCTCTTGTCTCAGCTTCCCAAGTAGCTGGGACTACAGTCTCCCACCACAATGTCTGGCTATTTTTTTGTTGTTGTTGCAATTGTCATTGTTGTTTTAGCTGGTCCATGTCAGGTTCAAACCCACCTGCCTCGGTGTATGTGGCCAGGGCCATTACCCACTGAGCTATGGGCACTGCCCAGTTTATTTGTTTATTACACTTCCTCTGGAAGGGAGTTGGACAACTCACAGATATATGGCATCCTTACAATTGCCAGTACCTGAAGGGAACATTTTATACCTAGATTGATTACTTCTTGATATCATTATAAGATTTACATCTGCACCTGAGAAGTCATCATATTTTCTTACTAACTCTATTCATCATTTTAAGGAATATTACAACTTAACAATTATAGCTATTTGCATTAAAAGTTTTTAAAGTAGGCTCGGAGTCCATAGCTCAGTGGTAAGGGTGCCAGCCACGTACACCCAAGCTGGTAGATTGGAACTCAGCCCCAGCCTGCTAAATAACAATGACAACTGCAACAAAACAATAGCCAGTTGGGCACCTGTAGTCCCAGCTAGTTGGGAGGCTGAGGTTGCTGTGAGCTGTGACGTCATAGCACTTTACCAAGGGCGACGTACTGAGACACTGCCTCAAAAGAAAAGAAAATAGAAGGAGTTCGATTGGTAGTGGGAGTGGAGAGTGGACCCCAGAGAGCCCTGAACAGCCCCACCACTGCCCCCCACTTGGTTACCATCACACATCGGGAGGAGCTGCAGCTGCCTCAGACGGCCCCAGTCACCATCACCACAACCATGACCAGAGAGGTGGAGACCCAGCAGCCATCGGTTGTGCAACCCCTCCAACCCTGCCCTCAGCGCAGCAGACACCCAGCCTGGCACCACTAGCAGCGGCTCGGGGAGCAGTGGTCCTGGCGGCCCCTGCCGCCGGGACAAGGTCATGGCAACCAAAGTTTTGGGAACAATAAAATGGTTCAATGTAAGAAACGCATATGGTTTCATCAATAGGAATGACACCAAGGAAGATGTGTGTGTACAGTAGACTGCCATAAAGAAGAATAACCCAGGAAGCACCTGAGCAGTGTAGGACATGGAGGGACCGTGGAGTTTGATGTTGAAGGAGAAAAGAATGAGGAGGCAGCACATGTTACAGGCCCTGGTGGAATTACAGTTCAAGGCAAAAAATAAGCAGCAGACCATAACCATTATAGGCGCTATCCGGTCACAGGGGACCTCCACGCAATTACCAGCAGAATTACCAGAATAGTGGGGTAGAGAGAAAGCTCCTAAAGGCCAAACCCAACAATGCCAGCCCTACTGCAGGGCAAGATTCCCGCCTTACTACATGCGGAGACCCTAAGGGCGTCAGCCATGGTATTCCAACCCTCCTGTGCAGGGAGAAGTGATGGAGGGTGCTGACAACCAGAGTGCAGGAGAACAAGGTAGACTAGTAATGCAGAATATGCATTGGGGTTATAGACCACGATTCCGCAGGGGCCTTCCTGGCCAAAGACAGCCTAGAGAGAACAGCAATGAAGAGGATAAGAGGATCAAGGAGATGAGACCCAAGGTGGATATCCTCGCAACTTCAATTACCGAAGAAAATGCCCAGAAAACCCTAAAGCACAAGA
>CAUYQV010074050.1:0-28029 GCA_963574575.1 Galagoides demidoff | reverse complement strand
CCAAACAACAATGATGGCTGCAACCAAAAAATGGCCGGGCGTTGGGGCGGGTGCCTGTGGTCCCAGCTACTTGGGAGGCAGAGGCAGGAGACTCGCTTGAGCCCAGGAGTTGGAGGTTGCTATGAGCTGTGATGCCATGGCACTCTACCCAGGGGGGATAGCTTGAGGCTCTGTCTCAAAAAAAAAAAAAAGAATTAGAATATTTAACTTCATATTAATTTAAGTTAATTAACTTAAATTTAAATTTATATAACCTCATGTGGCTAGTGACTATCATAATGATTAATGGAGATTCAAAATACCCTAGAATGTACTTCCTGGTCTTGAATTTCTTTATGTGTATTTAAATAACTAACAACATTTCTGATCCCATATTTTGTTAGGTGCAAAAATTAAAAATAAGCATCTGTTTCCAACCGTGGTGATGGGAGAGTTTAATAGCTTTGATAATGACATGAAAAGTCTGATTTAGAGCATTTTGACCTAAAGTTTCAAACGCCACCTGTAAATATATCATTTTATATATCAATTATTTTAGTTTTACATAACTAAAAACCATGCATAGGTGTTATAATATCAGCAAATATAATAATGTTTCAGGGAACTATGTTCATAAGTTCTCACATACCTGTCAAGAAACACATTAATCTCTATATAAACAAGACTAGATAGAGAGTAAAATCCCTTAATGTTATTTATTTAAGAAGATGCTCAATTGAACGTTTCTGGTGACACACATTTTAAAGCTACCAAAAGCTCCAGATTGGGAAAAGTTTTTTTTTTTTTTTTTGAGACAGAGTCTCACTTTGTTGTCCTCGGTAGAGTACTGTGGCGTCACAGCTCACAGCAACTTCCAGCTCTTGAGCTTAGGCGATACTCTTGCCTCAGCCTCCTGAGTAGCTGGGACTACAGATGCCTGCCACAATGCCCGGCTATTTTTCTGTTGCAGTTTGGCCAGAGCTGGGTTCAAACCTGCCACCCTTGGTATATGAGGCCAGTGTCTTACCCACTGAGCCACAGGCACTGCTTGGATGTGTCTGAAACTCCTCATGCTCATGCTCGTGGAGAATATAAAAAGAGTTTGATGATGGAAAATCAAAAGTATTTTTGAAGATATTTTCTTGGGAGAGAGAAATGCTTTCCTTCTTTCCGAGAAAGAAGGAAGCTACCCTCCAATTGCCCCCAGTAGGAGCCTTGCCCATCTGTGAGGCCAAGTCAGGGGCAGCAGAGACACTTTCACACCAAATCAAGTTTGCCATTTTCACTCTTATAATGAGCAGAGCATTTTAGTTCTCAAGTGACATTTCATTTTACGACTGAAGGTATCTAGTAGGATTTCAGAACCTCTGTAAATTTACATGTAGGGACAGGACAAAAACTAGGCTATGAATAGAATTAAGCAATGATAGGAAACAAAAACAAAATAACTTTAGGATCATCCTCCAAGCAGTATGTCCATTCAACATCGTGATTGGCCATGAATAGTCTGGCTTGAAAGCATAAAGAAGAAAGGTGATGGAGGCTTTATAAATAAAATAACACTGTCTTTTCCTACTCCTATGAGTAATATGAAATTGTCAAGTTTATGGGCCTAACATTTTCATCGCCCCTGTTAAAAATTGACGCCTAAAAGTTATAGCAATCCATAGTTAAGTTTTTACTATGACAACATTTAAATAAGTAGACACCAGTGTTTTGACTTAATGCTTTTTGGGGTGACTTATAGGAAGTTAAAAGTGTCTTTCTCTCTATCCATATGAATAAAAACATTTTAAAATTAGACTTAAGAATTTAAGCAAGGGTACTGGTGTTCCTAACTTAAACCTAGTATGGTTTGTGAATTCTTTAAATAAACAGTAATATCAATTGAAAGAATAAATTAATGACATTAAAGATTCAAGACTTCTTATCGCATGTATATTTTCCTGATTCTGACCCATTCATACAACAGTGCCTATTAACATCTATACTATTTTTATGTGAAAAATTGTGTTGTAAAGTTAGGTTTTAATACATTATGCTAAACATATCCTGGTATCTCCCAAAAGGAAAATGAGAAAAATACTCATGTATATTGGATTGTCTGCCTCAGACAAATGCAAATTGGGTTCTGAATCTGGAGTAAAGGATGCAGATCTCTTTAAATGTAAATCATTTGCTCCAATTTAATGGGCTTTATTTAATAGCTGGTTGAAGAATCACCAAGCTTGAATGGACCTTAAAACTTATTTAGTCCAACTTATACATTGTAAAGATTATTGAACCTAATACATTTTTATTAAATTGAACTCAATTGAATAAGAAAGCAGACTTAGAGTTTAAATGGCTTTACTAAGCTTGCAGTGCTCCAGATTGAACAGGGGCTAAAACCAAGGCCTTGTACCTTGACTCTTGGATGCCCTCCTTCTTCTTCATTTAACTTTCCCCCACAACTTCCTTAGCAACAGCATGGTTCAAATTTGACCTTGTCTCCAATACATAGGTCCATAAACTTTTGTGTCCATTTGAAATATATATTTCTCTGAATATATATTCAGAGCACCATTCATTGGAATTAATTAACTCTGCAACTCCAATCTACTAAAATTGTTTCACTTTTTTTTGGTAGAGACACAGTCTCACTTTGTCACCCTTAGTAGACTGCTGTGGCATCACACAGCTCACAGCGACCTTCAACTACTGGGCTTAAGCTATCCTCTTGCCTCAGCCTCCCAAGTAGCTGGCACTACAGGCGCCCGCCACAACACCCGGCTATTTTTGGTTGCAGTTTGGCCAGGGCCAGTTTTGAACCTGCCACCCTTGGTATATGGGGCTGGTGCCCTACTCACTGAGCACCGCCCATAAAATTGTTAATAATGTAGAACTAAAAAATTATACTTGCTATTAGATATTATATAATAGTTTCATATGTCCTTTCTTGAAAGGACAGTTATTTAAAATATCCCAGAAAACAAGCTAGTATAATATAGTTAGTCAGGGAATTTAACCTTTAGTTTCAAATTTTTGTTCTTTATCTATGAGCTGGGTGAGAGTTGACAGCTGCCAGTCACATAAGATTAATTTAAATTACTCCAGGTCATGAAGTACGTACATACATAGACCATTAGCTGTCTTGATTAACTGCTGATGAAATGTTTTGACTGGTGACTTCTTTCAGAAGGCCTAGATTGGTTAGGGACTAACAGGTTGATGAAATGGTCCTTAAGAGCTCCAGTAACCCTTAAAGAAAGCCAGAATTTTTCTGGGTTTTTCTCCCCTTCTGAAAATGTTTACCTCCTCTTAACTATATATAGAGCAAAACACTGGGAATATTGGATTTCCAAAAATATGAGTAGCCCTCTCATTTCTTTTCTTTTACTTATTTCCTCTTTTATTTGTTATTATTGAAACATTTTTTCCTAAAATTATTTTGGTACATTTTAGTTTTAAGATGAATAACGAAAAACAAAACAAACAAAAAAACCAGCTGTTTCTCTTAATAATAAATTTTGCTGGAACTTATCACATTTTATTAAATTATCACTTTTTTATTAAACTATTGAGGGTAGTTCCAGAGAAAGAAGCATGAAATTCCAGAATATTGCATTTCAGTGTTGTTTTGATCATGAAGATAGAATTCTTCCTGGGTTTGCAGATGCTATAGTTGCTGGTAAAGTTTTTCAGAAACATCTACGAACTATTTAGATAGCTTCTATTTTTATTTATTCTCAACATCTAGCTAACCACATTCTTAGCACTTAGAATATAGAAAGTGGAGATAAAATTTAACTTTGTATGGAAGAGCTGGGTGTAAACAATTGATTGTTTTTAAGAAGTATCTTTCTGATCATAAATTCATCTGTGCCCAAGAGCTGAAGACCACTGGGACATGATGTCATCACCTGCATTTCTTATTTCATCACTAACACTAGTTTCTAAATTTTAATCCATTGATTATCTTCCAGTTTAAGGAATTGCTTAACTCTCTAAAGGTAGACTGTATTATATCGAAAAGACCATTAAATATAAAACATTTTTCTAGTATAGGCCAAGAGAATTTTTCTGCATAAAAACATAGGCAGCAGTATATTCCAGGTTTCGTATGATGATTCCAGTTTCAAACACCTGATCCTGTTATTATAAATAATTTCACGACTCAGAAAAATAATGCCCTTGGCCATGCCTTATGCAAAAAAAGAAGTCGAGGTGGACTTACCATAATGGGATATATTCAAAATAAATGTTACTTTCCTTTTAATACTCAGCCTTCTAGGTAAGTGTCCAATAAAATTTGCTTCATCTTCAATTTTAAACAAGAGCTCTCTCAAGATGGAGAAATTTCTATCTCAGTTATGTCTTCCTGGCAAGGAAAAAAAATGTTTATATGCCCATTATTAATTCAATAGAAATTTTATAACAGCTCTTTGTGGATAATTCTTGTGCCTAGACACTGAATTTAAAGGATTTTATTACCTTAAAAATTGATTTTGCTGGTATCTAGCTAATGCCTTGGTCTGCTGGAAGACATGTGCTGGCAATAGCATGGAAATGAACACACTGTCTGCTATTTGGGGGGCCATTCACTCCTATTTTGAACTGTTTTAGTAGCATGCGACTCTCTTCCCTGTGTGTCTTCCCCTGGGGCCCAGCCAGAGCACCAAATACATCCATACAGGTGACATAATTTGTATAGACCATGCTGTGAGTTTTCTACAATATAATGCCAGCTAGAGTGACGTGGTGCACAACCATTACAACCACACTGCATAGAGGATGGCCACAGTGTCACTAGACTCTTCAAACCCTGCCCAGTTCTGTCCCTTATCTTAGCTCTGTCCCTCTTCTCCATCTCCGAGTATTTGGAGAAAAATCATCTCCCTCATTTTCCCTATTATCTGCATTCAAAGTTCTCTCTTTAACCAGTATTTTCTCAAATCTTTTAAAAGGAGGAAAACATTCTGGTTTCCAGTAGACAAAAATGGGTTAATGATGGACATCCATTTTATTATCTTAAAGTGATCTTTAATTATAAAATGTAAAAGTGCCAAATTTGGAGGTAATCTGAGGAAAATATTTGGGGACCAGAAGGCCTTTGGATCCTACCTCCTTTCATTTCATTGAAATGAAATATTCTGGAGTTTTGTGTCTCCTCTCTACTCTGGCTTCAGCTTTTTCATGTTTATTAGGGAGTAAAATTATTACAGGAGAAAGCATCAACTTTATAAGAAATGTATTGAATAGTTCTTATTATTTCACTTTCTAGATCTAGAAAAATTTATTATTTTCTATTTTTCTAAAGTATTTACTTTCCACTGCATTTTGAAAATTTCTGTGATTATAAGAACCATGTTTAATTTTAAATATGTACCATAAACACTTGCTAGATTCTTAACTTGTGCCATATAAAAGGAATGCAGAATGCAATAAGATGAAATTGTTGCTCTTGGGAAGAAATGATGCAAGAGTTCTGATACAGTCATGCTATGGAAAGGAAGCATAGTATTTGCAACTATTTTAACCAATGATGGAATTTTTTGCAAAAGAGTTAGAGAAAAAAAAAACTCATGAAATAAGAAGAAGTTACATCATGATAAAAACAAGTCAAAGGAGTATTGCATATGCTTAAACTATTAACGTCAGAGACAAGGAGATATAAAACCATCTGAGACAGGAGCAGGTGATAGAAGTTGATACAATTGTCGTGGCCACAAGTATGACAAACTGACTTTTAAGCACAGGAGTTCAAGACCAGCTTCACAATTCAAACAAGTCACATTTTGAAAGATATTGGTATTGGAAAAGTAGAAAGAATGGAGCTAGGGAAACAAACTGAGAGATGATGACATTATGAATTGAGGAAGTCACAACAGGAGGAAAGGAAATAATGTAATGGTAGTAGTTATTATTAGAAGGATGATTCAGCAAGTTATTTGAATTTGAATGGTGAAGGAGAGAGGATCTACATAAACTCTCACGTTGATTAGTGATAACCTTAACTAAATTGGAAAATCCAAGTGTGGTAATAGTAGTAGAGATGGGGATATGTAGGGACTAGAAGCTTAGTTCTGGAAATGTTGACTTTCTTTCCTTCTCATTTCAAAGTAAAAAGTTCAGGGGATAAAAAAGAGATCTTTTCTTTTCTTTCTTTTTTTTTTTTAATGGTAGGCTCACCAGCTAGCAGGTAGGAATTAAAACCATGATATTGGATAGAATTAGTCCAGAAGATAGGAGACAGACTAGAGGATAATTGGGAAATATACATACTGAGAGAGGTTATAAAGACCCAATGAAGAGTAATACTTAAGAGAAGCAAGTTCTGAAAAAGGAGATGATGATATATGACA
This sequence comes from Galagoides demidoff, assembly GCA_963574575.1. Classification (NCBI taxonomy): domain Eukaryota; kingdom Metazoa; phylum Chordata; class Mammalia; order Primates; family Galagidae; genus Galagoides; species Galagoides demidoff. Next base: position 21,706 of record CAUYQV010074050.1, on the reverse strand, counting down.
AACACACTGGAGATGCATGATGATATATCGTTGGTGTACTTGTGTACTCGAGTGCTTTATTCCAGTAAAATTATGAGGGTTGAGTATTCCACAAAACTTGGTAAGCCCTGTTTTGAAATATCAATTTGTAGCCACTATTACTTGAAGGGATCATGCTAACATTTCATTTTAATCTTTTCAACAACTCAAAGTTAAGTATCACTTAACTTAAGTGATAAAGCTGAAGCTAATGGAAGTGATTTGCTTGAGGTATCAAAGATAATAAACTTATAAGGCTGAGTTTTGAATTTTTGTCTTTGTAACACCAAAACCCAAGTTTCTAATCAATAAAATATTTTTCTTACGTTCTTAGTTTATACCAACTTGCCTTCTATTTTATGGAATGATATTTGGTTTGAATATATGTAATACCAATCAGCTATTGAGTAATCTATCAAGTTTCTTTCATTGGAGTTTAGAAAATGCCTCTCCTGTCATAAACAATTCTGTGGCTATGGGGCATAGTATCATAAATGACTTCTTGTCTTTGAATTGACTTTGGCTCTTTGCCTTTATTTAAATAGAGCACAGTTGAGAGAAGCATTGTCATCTCGGGGAAAGTTCTGTGTAACAGATAGCAGAAGGTGCCTAGGAAGAGTAGTCAGTAAAAGTAATCTGAAATAAAAGCAAGCTTTGGGAATGAGAACCATTAATTATGCTTGAAGATCCAAAGTCTCAGTGTAAAGTTTCCAAGAGTCTTGATTTGGAGACATTTCCTTTGTGTTAGAGACAAGGAATCTATTGAACACAGTAGATACATGGATGGACTTAATGGGAGCGAAGTGAGAGCCATCAACTTCCACAAACACATCCACGTATTTTTAATGTGTACATATTTATCAAAAGACTATCATCTGCCTTCAAAGTAGTCCAAGACTAAAAAAAGTTAAAGAAATGTCAATGTTATTTATTTTTATTTTATCATGGAAAATTCTAAACACACACAAAAGTAGAGATAATAATAAAAGAAACTCTCATGTAGCTAGCACTCAATTTCAGAAAGTGTCAACATTTGACCTATTTTATAAACTTTTTCTCAATACTTTTTGATTTTGTATTGTGTTACTATAAAGGAAATCATACATATCATGCATGGCAATTCCTCACTGTGTATCTCTGATTTCTCCATCTTCCTCTTCATCCTACATGTCATTGCTCATCATGATGTTTCTTCAGTCAAAAAATCTGAAGACGTTTTGGTTGGTCTATAATTGTAGCATTCTGGGGAGTGGAAGCAGGAGTTTGAGACCAGCCTAAGTAAGAGCAAGATTCCACCTCTACCAAAAAAGTAGAAAAACTAGCCCAGCATGGTGGCAGGTGTCTGTAATCCCAGCTACTTGAGAGTCTGAGGCAGGAAGATCACTTGAACCCAGGAGTTTGAAGTTGTGAGCTAGGCTAAAGCCATTGCACTGTAGCCTAGGCAACAGAGTGAGACTCAGTCTCAAAAAAAATAAGCAAACAAAAAACCAAAACTCTGAAAGCACATGCACTACTTGGAATTTAAGACTTCTCAAAATCCACTTCCAGATAATATTTTCATAAAATACTCTTGAAATTTATACTCTAAACAACTTGGCCTACCACTGACATGGCTCTGAAATATTTACATGTTTAGACATATAAATATCCTTGACTCTTTACAATGTCTTTTTTTTTTTTTTTCCTGAGACAGTCTCACTCTATTACCCTGGGTATAGTGCCACGGTATCATAGCTCATAGCAACCTCAAACTCATGGGCTCAAGAGATTCTCTTGTTTCAGCCTCTGAAGTAGCTAGGACTACAGGTGCCAACCATAAGCCTGGCTAGTTTTTTCTGTTTTTTAGTAGAGATGGTGACTCCCTTTGCTCAGGCTGGTCTCAAACTCTTTGAACATCTGAGCTCAGGTGATCCACTTGCCCTGACCTCCCAGAGTGCTACGATTACAGGGGTGAGCCACCACATCCGGCCTCTTTAGAATGTCTTAATTTCATACTTCTCCTTTCTAAATTTATCCCATACTCACAGTGTAATTGGAATTCTGCTGTGTATCTGCAGAAATCTTAGATGACTATAAGGGATCTGACTCCCATGAGTGCCTCACATACCAGGTGTTTTACATGCATTTGGCAATTACGGTATTACAAATACAGTATGGCTGTATAAGATTATTTTCATAGTTTCAAGTTTTAAACATCTTAGAAAATACATTCCATGGATTTATTCCTGCTAGTCAGAAAGCAACTGGCTTTCATGTCCTATTTCAGATTTCTGACAAGCTATGTATGAACCACCTCTAGTGTATCTCAGTTACATACCATTTCTTGGGTATTTAGTTCATAGGTTTGTCACTGTGAATCATCAGAATAAGTCCTAGATATCTACTACAGCCAATCTATTGGCCCTGGCTTCCAACTATTAGTGAACAGCAAAGGAAATAACAGTATCGCAGAAGTTGTGCCTCATGCTTTTTTTTAGTCAAACCCCCACAACAAAACAATAAAACATAATACTAGTGTTGTCATTATTTTCATTGTCCTTGTTAGTGTCATTTTTATTTGGAGGAAGTGACACAACATCTGACAAAGTGCCAAACCTCTTTAAGAGAAAGATGAAGACTTTGAAGCAAGCTCTATCTGACGAAAATATCTTGCTTCAGTATAATAGAACGAGTCTCCACAGAGTCCATGAAGACACTATATATTTCTTCTAACCTAATCCAAACCACCCATGGTGTCATCCTTCTATCCCAGTTGTACCAGCTTCCCATTGTTTGAGTCAATCAAATAATCAATATTTTTAATTAATACATAAATGTAACCAGTTGACAGTGATCAAATGATCAGTTCTGAAGCCTGCTATGTAAATGGCTAAGTCACTGAATAATATCATCACTTCCACCTTAACCAAAAGACTCTCTCTTTCCCCATTTCTTTCTCTCTCCCTCTCTCTCTCTCTCCTCCCCTTCCTCTTTTCCTCTCTGACTCTCTCGTTCCCTTTTTGTATGCTAAATGGATTTCTTAGTCACCTATAGATAATTATGAGCTTTATTTCGGTGTCTATTCTGAGAACTTTATTTGCATGGTCAAATTGAAACTGACCAAAAAAAAGCCTATCTCAGCTGAGTTCTGACAAAAAATACATTTCGGATGGTGCATATCTGTCTCACACAAAAAGAATGGACAGGGATCAGGCAGCACCTCCCATTTCTCTTTGTATAAACTTAATAATTGCCCATTAACAGTGCAACAAACTGTTAATGGGATTGGGCAGCTTACATATTAATTTGCAGAGTTTAGTCCAGTTACAAATGAAAACTGCAAAGTATTTTTTGACAACTTATTAAAAATTTAAGTATGCGTCCAAACCCTCAGGCTACTTGATTTTTAAAGTTAAATTTTTGTCTGAAATAGCAATGCATGATGCCTGTCAAAAACCTGGAGGAATAATAGCTTTAGGCTACTTTCCAAAAATAAAATAGCACTCTATATCAGTCAGCAAAATGTGAGTGCCTTGTTGTACATGGCCTCCTTTAATGGGTGATAATTCCTGCAGTTGAAATTTGTCTGTAACTTGGCGAGAAAAGACTGGGCTCTGTGTTACAATCTGAAGTAAACTGTACCTTGTCCTTCGAGGTGACAGAACAAGAGTGGACAGCTTACTTTTGATAAACAAATGGGTAAGAAAATGACTTATCCTTTCCAAATGAACTACAAAGCTATATATAAAATATTTCAACATGAAATGTTTCTTTATTTCATTTCCTACTCATGAAATAAAGGAGGATATGTCAAGAAAGAAACTCAGAGTTCAGTGAACAGCTAGTCTGTATTGGGTACCATGCAAATTTTCCTTCTCTGTGAAATGATGGATTGTGTTTGAAAAATGTATTTGATTGGGAAAAGAACTTGATAGCCTGTTGAGTTGGAGGAATGGAGAAGAATTAAAAAGAATAAATAAATACTCTTCTTAAAATTATCTTTCCTATTTTAAGAAAATATACTTTAAAAATTTTGTGTCACTCTGGCAGTGCCTATGGTTCAGTTAATAGGGCGCTGGCCTGGTCCCATATACCAGGTGTGGAGGGTTCGTACCTGGCCCTGGCCAAACTGCAACAAAAAAATAGCCAGGCATTGTAGTGGGTGCCTGTAGTTCCAGCTACTCTGGTGGCTGAGGCAAAAGAACCGCCTAAGCCCAAAAGCTGGAAGTTGCTGTGAACTGTGATATCACAGCACTCTACTGAGGGTGACAAAGTGAGACTCTGTCTCTAAAAAAAAATTTTGTGTCATACACTCAACTAGGGATAGTACCCTAATGGAAGCAATGTTTGCAAATGTGGGGAGTGAGAATGAAGGATCTGAGTGTTCTTGGTTGTCCCAGTAATTGAGGGAAAGGCTACTTCTGCAATGTAGTGAGCGCAAGCCAAGGAAGCAGGTAGACATTTTGGCTTGACCTGTCAATCATTACCTCTACCCTCACCCCATCCAGAAACACCTCCCTACCATTTTCCAGATGTTTGTTTATTTTATGTAAACATGAAAAAAACTTTTAAAATATTATTCTTATTAATAATCAGGAAACGAATGTCATATATTTGTCATCTTAATAGTGGTAGTTTAACACGCATATATAAAAACAAATAGAAAGGATTTGTGGTGTTTCTTTGCCCCCAAATCCGATAAAGTCAAGTATCTATTATTATTAACGTTATCGTGACTATTATTACTACTACTACCATATTATCATTGTTTGGGGTAGTCTTCTGGAAACAGATGCTCTTCACCCTTGAAGAGATTCTACTTCTCCTAAAAGACAAGATTTATTATCCAGTGGTGACCATCGTACCCAAGTATTGAACAAGTTCTGATAGGTTCATACAGGCCTTGTAAAGCACACTCATCACACTATTCTGCTGTGACTACAGGGAAGGGGCCATGTGAGATCCACCTGAAGTTGTTACTTGCTTACATCCTCTTCCTTTCTTTTATAAACGTCCTTTCCTGATGGCAGAAATCACCAATTCGTCCATTTCCTACTGCCAATAAGATCAGCCTTGTAGAAAGACATTTGGTCTTGTTTTTCTTTCTTGTTATTCATTCTTACTTTTTTACAAGAAAACTGCATTTATTCTGTGTAAAATATTTTATAACACTCCATGAAGAGTTTAGGGCCCTGGCTAGCCCAACACAGAGAACATCTTCAGCAGCTGACAAGCATCCTTCTAATCTATTTTACAGGTAGCATTGTCTTTCTTGCTTCCTTTTCAACTTTCTTATTCACTTATTTTTCTTTACCACTTCCTCTCAAAGTATGTTTATAAAGCAAATAACAAATTCATAACTTATTTTGTTCTTGCATGTTCCCTAGCTTTGTTGGAAAAATTAAAAAATGAAGCCATTGGCATTGAAGAAAACCCCTCTCTGAATACTCAGAAAGCACAGGTATGTATTTAATAAAGTTTGCTCACCTGGCTTGTCCCTCATCTGAACGAAGTTTGGAGAACTGAGAACTACATAAAATCTTCAAGGCCAATAAGATTTCACTTGCCACATTAGGACTCCACTCATTGCTACAAGTACAAGTGAACTCAACATTAAGGTCATCTTACAGGTACGTGGAATGAGTAGTTTCCTGCCTGATATACTACTGGGAATAAGGATAAACCTCCCAAGTATAGCTTCCCAAGCATCCCTTACTCATACACTCGCACACAGGGGAGATACCTGAAAGAACCGTTTTGGGATCTTAAACAATCCTGGGAATGAAAAACAATTTTTAAATTTGTTTATTATTTATAACATAGAATTTTTATGTCATTAGATTCAATCCAGTGAGTAGGATGGGAGGAGCGGTTAAGGAGCTCCTAGGAGAATATTAAGCTGCAGGGTCTTTAAATGAAGAAAGTGACACTTCTGGAAAAAGAAAGAAAGTAAATGTGAATTCAGCAAAATCATTGGCCGATTATGACCAGTGTGTCTGCATTGTCTCTGTGCGTTAGATATTTGAACAAGAAATTTTAAATACACTTATATTTTTATTCAACTTCAAATAAATTCTGTATCTTGCTTTATGAAATTCTGGAACGTGCATATTCTTACAGAATGATGTGAATAATCACCTTATTTTTCTCTGAAATTTGGATTTTTTTGACAAGTGTAATTAATGAAAAAGGTGATTCCATAGTTAGCTATAAAACAAATATTTATCTAAAGTGAATTACGTGTTTTGTTTTGTTTCCATTACTTGCATCACAATTTCAGAGACTTATTTTTAAGAGAAAAAATTGTGTCCGAGAGCCAAGCGTGGTCATACCTTCGCTCACGTACCTGGGCTCTCAGAGGCAATGCGAGTGTCACAGGAGACTAGTCATGGAGAAGCCCCATGCTGGGTGCAGAAGCTAAGATCTTGTGGGCCCATGCCCCAGACTTGAATATTTTAATGTGAACACGTCCTCCCAGGTGCCATGCAGAATGATAACAGTGTAATGTTAATAAATAATATTTTTACTGGAGAGTGACTGGTAGGGGAGGGAGGGCAAAAAATAATAATATTTTTACCATTTTATACTCTGTTTTTAAGTGCTTTTTTGTTTTGTTTTTAAGTGTTTTTATGTATTTACTCATTTAATTGCAACACTCCCTCAGGAAAGCATTATTATTATCATCACCCACATTTTACAGACAATGAATGGAATGCCATCTCTTCTTCTGTTCAAATTCTAGAAGGATAGTGTCCAAATGTCTAGTACTTTTGATTACCTATTGGGGTAGGAGGTGTGCTGCTCATTCATTTATTCAAGTCATTGGTATTAATTACTCCATGTGTTAGTTTGCCCGGCTGCTATAACAGAACACCCCAGACTGGGTAGCTTAAAACACCAGAAATGTATTATCTCATTGTTTTGGAGGCTGGAAGTTTGCAGTCAAAGTGTCAACACGACTGTGCTCTCTCTGAAACCCGTAGGAGAATCCTTCCTCGCCTTTTCTAGCTTCTGGAAGTTTATCTGCAACCTTTGACATATCTTGCCTTGAAGATGCATAATTCAATCCTCATTTTAATTATCACATGCAGTTTCTCTCTGTGTGTCCCTGCACGGTCAGTCTTCTGCACGTTTTTGTTCAAATTTCACCCTTTGATATGGGAAATATAACCTAGTCATATTGGATTAGATCACACCCTAATGACATCACCTTTATTTGTTCAACTATGCAAGATCTTACTTTCAAATAAGATCCCATTTTGAGGTTCTGAGGGTTAGGCCTTCAATATACACTTTTTTGGAGGGGTAATGCTTTACACGTGACACTTCCTATCACAGGAAAAATAATGATACACAGATGAATTGCATATGGTCCTTCTCATAAGGGTCTCACAGTCTAATTGAGTACTCATATAAGTAAATGGACAATTACAACATAGCATGCCCAATACTTTGGTAAAGTTCAGTTACAAAGGTGGCTTATAGGAGATTTATCAAGAAAGATGAACTTAGGTAAGTCGTGCATAATGAAAATGAATTAGTCAAGTGGAAAATTATCTTTAAAAGGCAAAAGTAAGAATGGAAGAACACAATACATCAGGACACTTGCAACAAATTGAGCATAGCTGGCGCTTAGGAGGTGGGTTTGCATGTGGGGGAAGGGACGTTTCAGGAAATGAAGCTGGGCTGATGAGAGTCAAAGCCAGGAATGGCCTTGTGCTCCACAAGACAATTTTAGGTTTGCTGCTAATGATAATAGGAAATTATTGATGGATTTTTAAGATAAATAAGGGCCTACTAAGATTTGTGTGGGGTTAGGTATGAGAGGTGATTAGCAAATAGAAAGAATGGGACATAATGGCCAACAGATGTGATGAACAGGAAAATAACAGTACAAAGCATGATCATCTTTAATTTGGACAACTGCATAGAGAACTGGATCTTTCCTCAATAAACAAAATTTATCCAAGAGATCCATTTGAGGGAGAAACGATAATGAGTTCAGTCTGAGATATTTTGAAGAATCTGAGATGCCTGGAAAATCAACAGCTGATTTGTGAAAGAAGTGGTTAGATCTGCAAGTCTGAACCGGGGCCCAGAAACGGATATGAAAATCATCCACATGCCGGAGTGCGGGAGACCACACAACAGGAGTTAGCAGAGTGAGAAGAAGAGGACATCAAAGAGACCTTACCTTGAGCTCGAAACCCAGCTATTTCCTAATAATATAAAAACTAATTCCCAATCATTGCAACAGTATGGCACCTGCAGATAATGAACATTTGTTTTCATGATACCTGAAACCAGAGTCAGCTCCCCTGGGACTCCTGCTGTCCTTCACCTACATTCATTTGTACGGCTCCAGAGGACCCAGGGAACCTACTGTGCAGCTCTCGGACAAAACTGAAGTGGTCGGAGGCAGAAGAGAAGATCCAAACGAGAGTAAGAAACTGGAAGACAGTGAAGGGATTGAGACAGAGAAACAACTTCATTCTGTTAACTCCTGAGACAGTTCAAGGTAATGATTTAAAAGTGCTCATTGCACTTAGCAACTAGGATTTCTGATGGTCTTGACAAGATGACACTCTGTGGGATGATGGAAGCTGAACCCACCCTGCGTTGAATCAAGAGCTGAATGAGAATGAAATTGGGATGAGAAATGAGAATTGGAAATCGCATGACCTGATGACTCTTTCTAGTAGTTTTGTTCTTTAAGAAAGGAAAGATGTGTATGATCATTAAAAAGAAAAATTAGAATAAATTCTTAAGTTAGGAGTGTTTTGAATGTCTTTATATGCTGAAGGATGTAAGCCAGAGGGGGTGAGAGGGAGAATTTATTTTAGGTGAGAGAATAGATAACTGGTATTAAAAGAAAAAAAAAAAACTAAATTCTGCAAAATACTTTAAAGAGGTTTATTCTGAGCCAAATATGTATGACTACCAGATAGAGCACATGGCCTCAAGAGCGTGTGAAAAATATGTCTGAGGAGGCTGAGTTACAGTTGTTTTTCTACATTCATGGAGACAGGAATTACAGATAAAATCATGAATTAGTACATAGAAAGTGGGTACTGGCTTGACCAAAAGAGGAAAGTAGAAGTTTACAGGTTATAGGTGGGTTCACAAAATTCCTTGATTTATAGTTGGTTGAAGAAATAAGGCCTTGTCTGATGGCTTTGACTGTTTTATATTAAGATAAGGAAGTCTGTTAATCAGAGACAAGCCACTGCCCAAGAGATCACCGCTCAAGTGGTCTCTTAAGCAAGTTGATGGCCTGCAGGTGATTGAAACTTTGCTCTGCAGACATTAGGTTCTGTTAGTAACTTGCTGTCTTATTGTCTGAAGTGTGTCTAACCTCTCTACCTTTCACTGGAACTCAATTTAATATTTTTCTGAGGTCCCCTTGGCCAAGATGGGGTCTGTTAAGTCAGTGTGTGTGTGTGTGGGGGGGGCACTCAGGGTTTTATTTTAGTTCACACTGGAAGTTGAATTTACCAGATGGCAACAGGTTGAAGTGAAGTTATTAGCCTTGGTTGGAAGAAGAACTTATCCCAGGCTGTAAGGACAAAAGGAACAGATGCAGGAGAATGCAGACACATTGATTGGACTGGGGAGCTTATACTCTCAGGGAGATGAGAGACAAAAAGCTCAGTCCTCAGTAAACATTCTCCTCCTGCAGGACTCAGAGAGTGATGACTACTTGAAAAATACAGCCATATTTGTAGAAAGTAGTAGCAAGAGATAAAGATGGGGGCCAAAACATAGGATGGGTGGAGGGTGTGCTGGAGGATATCAATACATATGGGAAAGAAAAACTATAACCCAGGAGCCAGCATCTGCAATGAATGGGAAGTCAGTCGATAACAATGACTAAGGGTAGGGAGATTAACATCAGTGGAATATGTCCTTTATGCTTCCCTGAGATTACATCAACAGTTGGTCTAAAAGAAAATACTGGAATCTCTGAGTCCACTAACTTTGTTTCTTTGTACTGTATTCTGTGGCTCTTGAGGAAAACAATCACCACATAAAAAGCCTGCTGGGTAAAGTGTTTTCATGGGGAAGGATCAAAGCCATTGCTAGGAATCACCCACCCTGGTATCACCTGTGAATAGATAAGAGGCAAATATGTAAGGTAACGGCAGCATCAGCTGACTATCTAACCTTCAGCACTGCCAGGCATGCTCAAAGGACTTAACGCTTCAACATCAAGTGAAGCTCCCTTGGGTGTCATGAGAATGTAGTCTGAGCTACTGAATAGTCATGGGACCTGTTCCCTCTCTGCCTCACGACAAAATCAAGCTTGGATAACAAACATCTAACTGTCGAACTCCACTTGTTGTTGCATAGAAGCTTCCCAAATATTAGGAAGAGCTGTTTGATACAGTATAGCTGCTAGAAATCTCAATGAGAGCCTGGCTCTAATGGCTGTTCCAGAGGCGATGCTCAGTTCCTCCAAGAACCTTCATCACTGTGGTCTGAGGAGCAGCAGGACCTGCCTCACCTGGGAACTTATTAGAAATGCAGATCGCGGAGTTCGCTCCAGAGTTAATGTGTCAGAATCTGCTTTTTAACAAGATCCCCAGGTAATTCCCAAGCACATTAAAGTTTAAGGAATGCTGTTCGGAAAGAACCTGATGAGAGCCACAGTCGCTAGGAGCATCAGTCTGTTTGCCCTTTTGTGTGAGAGCACAGATTAGGTATTCATCTACCTTTCACAGCAACTGTTCCTGATAGCCAGTGAAGATTGTCCTGCAGGAACAGTTGCCCACCTGGGACCCTTGTCCACCTGGCTGAAATACTTTGCAGTTTGTATGAGTGGTAGAGGCAGGTGGGGGACAGAGAAGGGACAGGAGAACACAGGTGTGCATGTGTGTGTCTGTGCATGTGTGTGCATGCTTGTGTGCCTGTGTGTTTGGGTGTGTGCATGCATGTGTGCACATGTGCATATGTGTATGTGTACATGTGCTTATGTGCATGAGTATGCGTGTGCACATGGGTGTGGTGGGGGTGGGTGTTCATTTGTGCATGCATTTGTGTGGGCACGCTTGTATTTGTGTGTGCATGTGCGTGCGTGTGTGTGTTGCTCCCCTTCAGAATTCTTATGGCAGTGAAATCTACAAAGAAATGATTTTGTTACAATTCCTGGTGAAGGGTCTGACCGTGGGAGTCTTGGTCTACATTTGTCACAAGAAGATGGTAGGTCTGTTACCATAGAATTTCTTCTGTGTTGTGTTGGCCCCACTTCAACAGACTCACTGAATGTTAGAAAAATAGAATTTCAAAGATCATCTTCAATGATCTCTTTGGTTCATTCACAAACTTCAAGTGACCAGACCATGCCTGGGTAAGCCTCACACCAACTCTGGACATCAGAACTAGCCTAGGTTTGTTCCAGAGAAGAAGGCATTCCCCTAAAACTTATTATTATCACCAAAAAAGGATCTCCTTCATGTCCTGATATTTTGACTGGTTCATTCATAAAAGGAAGAAACAGAAGTGACTCTTTTTTTTTTAATTTCAAGTTGACCCAATGGCAAAATTATGTTTATTCAGAAAGTGTGGGATCCAAAAGCATCATAATTTAATGTAAAGAGACAAGTTAGCACGTGCTCTTTTTCTCTCATTTACACTAACGCAGGTGAAATGCAAAACTATTAGCAATAAAATGATGCTTTGGCTGTTCTCTATGAATTAGAAGCTGTGTTGAACCTACTGTGGTTGAAGTTCAAATCTAGGCAAATCATACACTGTGCTTTTCTCTGTAAATCAAACTCCCCTGACATCTTCCTCATTATAAGGCCGAGTTGGAGGGTAGGGAGGACAAGGTAAACTTTCAGCCGTCTGTTGGGTTACTTTACTCCAGGGAGAGCTTTGAGCAGGAGAAATCAAATTCAAGAACGGATCATCACACCATTATGCTAGAACGTAATTGTTAAGAGAAGACATAGCTTCAAATCCATGATTTACTTAATTCATGTTTTTCCCCCCTTCAGATTAAAATTGAACTCTCTGCTTTAGTTTCATTTCTAAGGTTAAATGTGCCTCTATGTAGGCAAGTCTAGGTGTTCCAAAGTTTTGTTTGGTTTGGGGTCCGAATGATGAGAAATCTTTGAACTATTCTTTTGATTCCTGTAGTAAACGACAGATTAGATTCAGGTCAGATTCAGCCAACCCTGTTGCTATGTGCAGGATGCACTTTACATGAACCCCCACCCTCGGTCTGTATGCTTTATTTATGCCTATTAAGCAATGTCCCCAAAGATGGCTATTATACTAAAGAACCAGCGTTCCACTACCTTTTTCACTACGTCAAACATGACAAGGCAAAGACTTCTCTTCTTGTAAATCTTTTCAGGCCATTTGCATTTTTTCAGCATTAAAATAGAAATTAAGCCACTTTTGAAGAATCATAATTTTTTGGACATGTAATGAGACATGACAAATGAGTTCAATAACAATCTTGAGGAAATAGACACGTGTGCTTAGACTCATACATGCCCTCCAGTGAGTTTGTGTGGCTGCTGGTGGTGTCAAAGAGGGGCTTTGTGAAAATATATGAATTGTTTTTAATAGCGATCTCTTTGCAACAGGAAGCGTTTTCTACTGGCTCTTATTCTCTCTTTTCTTTTTCTTTTTCTTAAACAAAGAGGAGATTGTTTATAGCGGCTCAGATATATTTTGTAACACATCGTTAAAATGATCCAACCCAGGCAGCTCACAAGAGCCAATTTTTAGGTAATGATGAACTTGTGATACACAGAAGCCAGACAGGTTATTCTGCTGATTCAGCCAGATTCACGAGCCTGGGATACACATAGTTTTCTCCTAAGACAAAATTAATAGTTTGTAAAGCACCAAAAAACATAAAGAGAAATAGTCCAAGACTCCAAGCAGAAAGGCATGATCTCAGGATGCATTCTGTCTGCAACAGCGATTCTAAAATGATAATAGGAGTAACTCACTGACAGTGAGAACTTTAATGTGCTCTGTATACCTAGCTTAATTGTCCGACATGTCATTTGCTTTAATTTTACATATTCTACTTTAAAAAATTGATTTAGGGGAAGAAAACCGACTATTCAAAGTGTCATCTCTTAAGTTCACTGTAAGTGTGAGTTTTACACACAATAATAAAGAACAGGTAGGCACCCAGACATTGGCAACGAGACTACAACTCACACACCCCCCATCTCCAGCGTTCGGAATAAATTACAAAGGTACATTATCTGCGTATATCCTTTTTTCTCTCTCTCTCTCTTCCTGCCAACAGATGGATTCTCCCTTCTATTCCTAGATACTGGAGATGTCATCAGCTGTTAGGAGGAAAGACAGGTTCCTAAATTCAGACCTTGAAGGAGAAAATCGTTTTACTTCACCTTTAGTAAGGATTTCATTTGTAAATGTTCCTGTCAATTGGAAAGACAATGACTGAGCGCCAGCAGCCCAGCGATGTGGCAGAAGGAAATTAGGCAGTGGCAGAGGCGGGAAATGCCGGGATTTGCCATCTACGTAGACAGGAATCCTTTCAAGATCATAAATCTCTCTCACAATTTCATCGTTGGGTAAAGGTCACCTACTTTTATATATTCAAGCCAGCCTTCTTTCTATTTAAAAAGATAGAGCTCAATCACAGAATGATTGAGAACGTCTCAGAATACGGCTACATTAAATTTCACAAAAGAAAGTGCATGCAAAATCATAAAAGCCACTGAGAGGAAAAGAAGGGAGACAGAGAGAGATCAAAGATAGCTCCTCGAGATTAGCTTGCCCCAAATTTTGTTCGGAGCAGTCCCTTCTGTTTTTATGAGTAGACACTTTTGAGGCAGGTAAAGAAACCCCCACAGGGCCACTGGTGAGGGGGAAGGCAGAGTTCTCTGAAAGTTACAGATGTGGCATGGAAATTCTTTCTCATTTTGGAAAAGAATCTTAGCCTCCTAACATCTTGGGAATATTTCCCTCATCCCTTTTTATAGTCACATACCTACATAGTCACAGTTATTTTTCTTCTGGCCATTTTAGCTGATAGAAGTTTTGAGAATCTCCTGTAGTCCTTTCATAGACACTGCTGAGAAATACATGACCATGCATGTGAACGGGTACTTTTTTAGACCCCTATGGTAAGATTTACAATTTATCCTCATTAAAATTGACCTTGTTTTATTGAGAGCAGTTGCTGTGTCATGCAATGAATTTGTTGCTTCTCAAGTTTGAAGCATACAAAGTGTTAAGTTTTCTAAGAGGGAGTTGGGGGTGAGGGCGAAGATAAAATATTTTAGATTTGACATTGGTACAGGTTGGGCTAAGCAGGATTTTGATATGCGAGCATGGCAGAGAGGTTATATTCTGTCTCATCTCACTATATAATTTTCTTTTAGCTGTGAGCCACCTCCTTCAACACCCACCAACACATATCTTACAGATAATGGTCATACGTGTAGAACAAGAAAAGCAAAACCATAAAATGTCAATAGCAACACAAAGAGCCTGAAAAAAGTTATCTTTATGATTTTGCCTTATGTTGTAAGCTGTAGGCAATTTAAGAAATTCAAAAACAAAAAGGAAGTAAATTGATCTGTGAATGGAAAGCCCCATTTGTACGCAAGAGAATTTTAAAAGGTACATAATGATTAAAAAGTACACGTACTCAACCAGGTGCTATCACTCACCCATGCCTAACTTCCACTGAATTTATTGCAAAATGGGAGGGCTTAGGGAAGGGGATCAGTGTCAAGACAAATGGAAGGTGGTACTGACCTTTGTTATCAGGAGCAAGGGACAGGGAGTTTTCAGGCTGACCAGACAAAGAAGAATGAACTTGCCCTAGATGCAGTATCAGTCTCTTGGGAAACAATAGTAGTAGTTAAGTAATTTACCCAAAAGTATGTAATGCACTGTGGAGCTAGGACTCAACCTCTGCCTCCAGTGTCATGCACAGGCTATTTGCTACTTGAGGGTTGAAAATCCTGTATACCTGCCCAGTGAGTCATTTCATGAAAAATTTTATAGAAGTGGATTTTGTTTTTAATTTGCTGTTTTGCTTTTATTTCCTATATCCTTTACTTGCATTGAACATCTACTAACCAATAGTGTTTTGTTGAAAGGGTAAGAATTTGGACCATATAAGAAACTAACAGATCTAGAAGCTATTGTGTATTTGAGCATGGGCTTTTCGAGGAGGCTTCTGGGGGAGCCTAACACAGTCAGACACAAACCCTTTCCCCTCCTCCTCCCCTCCTAAGACAAAGATAAAAAGGATCTGGCTAGCCCCACACCCAGAAATTCTCGCCAAATGACCACCTATGGACTTTGCCCACCTCTATGGCCCCATATTAAATGTGGGTCACCCTCCCCTTTCAATAAACCTGCTGCACATCTCCTCTGCTGCTTCATCTCTGCGAGCCATTCTTTATACCTTTAGCTACAAATAAATATTATTATACAAAACAAATCGTAATAACTTTGGGGACAAGTCCATGTCTATTATCTTCTCATAACTGTAGTTCCAAGCAGAATGAACTACAACATAGAGAAACTTAGCTATTTAATTATGAAGATAAAAAGAATGTGTGTGGGTTGGGAGGACATTATAATTATAAAGTGCATTCATTATCATCCCCTCAACTAAGATTTCATCACTAGACAGCATTCCAGAGGAACTATTCCTTGATTCAAACCAAGTGAATGATGAGGGAATCCTAGCGGGTTTGAAATACTTGGATTCTGAAGATTTTTTTTTTTTTTTTTTAGAAATTTGATTTCAAATATGCACATATCTATAAACACTATCAAATAAGAAGTTAAAAAATGCACACAAATATGAGAATGGGCCTTATTTTTAAATGTGTATATATTTTAGTTCATAAGAATATATATAAGCAGATGCCATATGTTGGGATTTATGTTTGTTTGAGTTCTGCCAAGGATTTGAAAATGGAGCCGCATTTTGTTCCCTTTTCTTCCCCACTGATTAATTCACCAAGTGACATTGTGCAAATCCCTCATCTTCCCTGCATGTCACCATCGTCACCTGCACTAATACATCTTGGGAGCCAGGGATGTGGAAATCTATACCTTCAGATAACGCAAAGAGCATAATAATTTTCAGCAAAAGAGGAACAATTCCTTTTACTTTACTTAGAACAACATACCACTGAATTTTTTTTTAATAAGTTGGGTTTTATTTCACTGACGTGGGTTATTTTGGGATGTTTATGTGGTTTTACCTTTATCTTATGAGGTAACACACTATCAAAACTTACATCACCGAGAGGACTTTTTCTAGATGAAGTCTGCAGGCAACTCTCCTACTTCATGTTCAATGTGCCTTTGTTCCCTTGTAAAATGACTTCAGGATTTCCAGAGGGTCACCTGGAGCCAAAGTCATAAATTTGGGAGCTATGTTTAGTTTTTTCCTAGGTAAATCTCTTGCTAGTCACCTATATAAATGTTCCATTGGTAAAATTTAATTTACAAGATGAACATGACAGAAAATTAAGAGGGGGACAATGATTAATGAGGCTATAAAACAAATACTGCCTGGAGTTCTTAGATTTCAGCTGGTTACAAAGCCCAGTCTACAAAATGTAACTTACATAGAAACTTCATGGTCTTCCCTCTCTACTCCCCCCTTTAAAATTAATTTTATACAATTGTGTTAGTTCTTTTAAAAATAGTCCCAGATGCTCTAGTGTTTTTTCATCTCTAAACCACACTAATTCTAAAAATAAACTAACAAACCACACATACCAAAGAAAATGGAAAACTGAAAACATATTTAAAGACTTAATTCCACAAGGACAGAATGATGGGTTGATCCATGGGGATAGCTCTACCCCTTAACTGCAGTAGGAAAAGCAGGAAAGGCAAGAATGGTGGTGAACTGGAAAATAAATTAATCTTATATCTGTGATGTTCAGGGCAGCTAGAGTTCAGTTTTGTAGGATAAGGTAACATCAGTTCAATTACTAATAGAAGTGTGTCATTTCCCATGACTTTTTGGTTATAGCCCCCAGTTTACTTGTATGGAAACCCATCAGGGTTCTTTAGTTATAACAACCAAAAGAGAATTTCTCCTTTAGACATTCAAACCAGGTCCACATATGATATTTCATAAGCTTGATATCATAGCAAAAATGTCCTACTTATTAAATGTATTTAAAATGAAAATACAAGTGTCCTTGTAAGATCCTTCTGTTCACCCCCATTGCATTATTTTAAATAACCCAGTCAACTTGAAGGAATTTAAAAAGTTACCTAACTCTTTTTAAAAGTGCATTTACCAGTTTTAGTTTTTAGAATCCACAAAGGGTTAGAGAGCTTTACAGACTATCTCAAAATAAAACAAAATTTCACACCATCCCTTGTTTTATGGATTGCCGATAACAAATGGTAACATTTGGTAACATGAAATGTACATTTGGTAACATGTGAAAGTAAGCTTAATCTTAGATCAGTACATTTAAAAACTAATAAAGATGCAAATACTTTTAAGGCAGATAATGTAATAGAGAACTTGGCACTCGCTCTCAAGGCCACATCATCAGAAGAAGCAAAACAAGTGGTTTGAGGAGGAGAAAAAAAAAAGAGGAGTTTATTACTTTGCCAGGAAAGGAGGAAAAATTGCAAACTATTTTTCTCAAAATACCAAATGTCCTAAACACAAGCAGAAACATAGAGCTTTTAAAAGGGAGAACCTATTATTATATAACTACAGTTCAAGGTTCTAATCATCTCTACTGAAGACAAAGCCAAGACGTCTTCCTACCTGGGAGGCCTGCAGGCATCTGCCAGTCAGGCTCTGGGCCTCCATCTTTATCTGGACAGCTGGACAGTTTGACAGATCAGCTGAACCATTTCCCATAGCAAAAGAACAAAAGATATTCCCCTGCATCTTCTGACGTCAGTCAAGGCAGGAATACAGGCCTCCTTAGTTTCCAGAAAGGGTACTGGAAATTTTAAAGAGACAGAAAAACACTTTTACCATTTTTCAAGCCTTTAGAGTATAAGTAGGAAAAATATAATTTGATATATTTTTTAGTTATAGGTCTTCACTATAGTGAAGGTCTTCAGAATAGTGACCTGATCCTAATTCTTTGAATAGTACAGGAAGGGTAGGTCAACTGACATCTGCCTATAATCATTTTAAAAATGGGTAATAAATTAGGAAATTCATATATATTGCCCCCAAAATTCTTTAAAATGACTTAATAATATAATTGTTAGATTATGTATTAGTTTCCCATTGCTGCTATAACAAATGAACACAAATTTAGTGAATTAACACAATACAAATAAGTCAATGTATACCTCTGGAGGTCATAAGTCCACATGGGTCTCACAGGGCTAACCTGAGGTATCTCAGGGCTGCATTCCTCGTGGAGGCTGTAGGGGACATTTTGTTTCCTTGGCATTTCCAGCCTCTAGAGCAGTGGAGTCCAAAGTTTTGGCTTCTCCGGGCCATGTTACAAGAAAAAGAGTTGTCTTGGGCCACAGGTTAAATACACAAACACTAATGAAAGCTGATGAGCGAAAAAAAACGAAAAAGGTCTGTGCATAATTTCCATGATACCCACCACCACAGATAAGCAAAAATGTCTTCATATAATAATCCTAATTATACAGCGGCCCATTCACAGTCTTGTAAAGCTGTTGAGCAGTACCCATGTGCAATCACTAACATAGAAAATGGACGTATGTAAGTAATAAAGCATCTTCTTTGATATTTTTAATATACAAGCAAAAGTAAAGTAGCCAACATAAAACTAGTAGGGTATTTACATTGTATTTGAGAAGCTAACGCATCAGCATCTGGTTCAATGGAAGTAGTTCTCAAGGTGCTCATCAGGTATTTGGGTTCTAATTTTACTAATTCTAGAAAACAGTTGCATGCAAATGTAGGTGCGGCCAAAAGCAATGACATGAATGAGGCATAAGGGTGAAGCAAAGGATATTTGCCACTGGGAAGATAGTACCCACACAAGCCCAGATGTGATCAAATTTTTCTAGAAGTTGAACATCAGATTTCAGCTCTATACATTCCATTTGAAAATTGGCAGGTACCATATTTATGCCAATTGAAAACTGAATCACAAATGCACAGAAGTATTGATTATCGAGATACGTTTTCAAATTATTGTACCAAATATAAAAGCAAGGCTGCATATTTATTACTATTCATGGGAGTGCATTTAGCCAACATGTTAAAATGTGTAAAATTGTTTGTCTTAATTCCAGCTTTGTTTCATTTGGAATGCTGCCATGGTTTGATATACATTGTATTGATAAGCTAATTTTCACCTTGAAGACACATGCTTAACTCATTAAAAGAACAGTTACAGCCACTAAAAATGCTAAATCTAGAAGCCAATTCACCACTAAGTTCCAGCACAAATTTGATTTTTGATAAACAACTTGATAACGTGACAAATCATAAAGATTTTTCGACATTGGCCTTGACTTAGCCATCATATTGATGAAAAGTAAATGATGTCACCATAGTCAGCACTGATACTTTTAAGGAATTCCTGGAATTGACAATGATTTGATCCCTTGATCCTTATGAAATTCATAATCTTGATGATGATTTGTAGGATATTACACATTTTTAAAGCATTTGCACACAGATATTCTTGATGTACGATGCAATGATACTCCATCAAATGTGACAATTGCATCATATTCTATGAATTAGACAAGTCCTTCTCTTTTACCTACCATTGCCAGGGCACCATCAGAATGCCAGATATGTTGGCAATAGATAAAGAAAATTGCTTTCACATATTTCTTACTGCCTCTGGATTTAGTTGTGTCTTTTAATAGCACTAAACAAGCAATTTCTCCTGTGACATTATATTTGTCATCAATATTGCTAAAAAAAAAAAAAGACCCCTATAAGTTGAACTATATCTGTAGCATCAGTGCTGTTATGTACCACCAAAGCATAACATTTAAAATTAGCAATTTTATTCTCCAAACTGCTTTTGATAAAATGTTCAGTTTCTTTTTCACCTGGCTATAGTCTGGTGAGACAAACTGATTTTAGAAATATGCCCCTTTTTTCAGGGCAAATTATATCTGCCATGCTTTCTATACATTGTCTAATAAACTCACCATCAGTAAATGATTTTGATATTTTTGCTATTAAATGTGCTATCACACAACTAGCCTTTACAATGGAATCCATCTGAGTTGTACTTTAAAAAAAATTTTTTTTGTAGAGAAGACACAATCCTTATATATGATCCTTATGCCACAATATTTCCTACCTATGCATTAAATTTGGCAGCCTATCTGTTTGTATAATGCCCTTTCAAATTACAGTCTTTAAAAACTTGCACAAATTCCTTATAAATTAAGCAGTGTGTCTTACTATTTGCCTGGACCAAAAAAAAAAAAAAAAAGTTATTCATTTACTAATCTTCCTTCATTTGTAATTTTTCTTTTGGAGGGTTTTTGTTTTCTTTTGAGACGTTGTAGAAGCCATACGAGGATTAAAAAAATAATAATACATAGGGATACTTATTTTTATTGTAAAAATTAATTGACAAGAAAATAGAAAGCAAGGTTTGGGCCTTTCCACAACTCAGTTGCTGATGCAGAGCAAGGCAGAAGGCTATTGTAAAGCATCTCAGGCAATGTATGAAGTACCACCAAGATGTGGAAGCAGCCTTAATAATCAAATAAAAAAGCTTACCTGATTTCTAAAGAACACTTAAATGCTTAAGGCTACAATGATAGGTTGAAATATTACTGATAATCATTGCCTCGCCCAACCACCACATCATGTAACGTCTGATGGTATCAATTCCACTGTCTACACTTGGAAGATAACACACTGGAAGCCGCTGCATCACGATATAATTGAAGCCATGCGTGCGCACAAATAGTGAGAATGTACATATGTTTACTTTATATGACCCTGCAACATAATGCTGTCATCTCCAATTGAGTTTCACCAAAAAATCTCACTTTATCTCCCTCAGTAGAGTGCCGTGACATCTTAGCTCACAGAAACCTTAAACTCTTGGGTTCAAGTAACCTCTTGCCTCAGCCTCCCAAGCAGATGGGGCTACAGGTGCTGGCCACAATGCCCGGCTATTTTTTGGAGACTGGGTCTCGCTCTGGCTCAGGCTGGTCTCCAACCTGTGAACTCAAAGCATCCACCCTCCTCAACATCTCAAGAGCTGGGATTATGGGCGTGAGCCACAGTGCTCAGCCCTAAAACTCTAAGTTTGAAATTTTGTGTTGGTTTACATTCAGAGCCATCCTGGGCTGTATTAGACCTACAGGTACAGGATGGACACCCCTGATGCAGGGGAAAATTCCTTATGGTAAGGAATTCCTTAAAGGTAAGGCCTTCCTTACCTTTCATAGCTTCTTGAGGCTTCCCACATTCCTTGGCGTCATCTTGAAAACCAGCATTGGCGTCACTCATAACTTTTCCTCTATTGTCACATTGGTCCTGCCTCTGACTCTTTGGCTTCCTTTTTAAATTTATAATACTTTGTGATTATATTAGGCTTATTCAGTTAATCTAGTATAATCTTCCCATTTTAATATTCTTAACTTTTTTTTTTTTTTTTTTTGAGACGGAGCCTCAAGCTATCCCCCTGGGTAGAGTGCCATGGCATCACAGCTCATAGCAACCTCTAACTCCTGGGCTCAAGCGAGTCTCCTGCCTCTGCCTCCCAAGTAGCTGGGACCACAG
>CAUYQV010074049.1:0-36453 GCA_963574575.1 Galagoides demidoff | reverse complement strand
ATGAAATATTTGGGAGTTTACCTAACAAAGGACATGAAAGATCTCTATAAAGAGAACTATGAAACTCTAAGAAAAGAAATAGCTGAAAATGTTAACAAATGGAAAAACATACCATGCTCATGGCTGGGAAGAATTAACATTGTTAAAATGTCCATTCTTCCCAAAGCAGTATATAATTTTAATGCAATCCCTATTAAAGTTCCATTGTCATACTTTAAAGATCTTGAAAATATAACAATTCATTTTATATGGAATCAGAAAAAACCCTCGAATAGCCAAGATATTACTCAGAAATAAAAACAAAGCAGGACGAATCACATTACCAGACCTCAGACTATACTATAAATCGATAGAGATCAAAACAGCATGGTATTGGCACAAAACAGAGAGGTAGATGTATATAACAGAATAGAGAACCAAGAGAAAACCCCACCTACTTACCATTAAATAATCTTTGACAAGCCAATTAAAAACATTGAGTGGGGAAAAGATTCCCTATTTAACAAATGGTGCTGGGCAAACTGGCTGGTGACCTGCCGAAGACTAAAACTGGATCCACACCTTTCACCACTAATATTGACTCTCACTGGATTAAAGATTTAAACTTAAGACATGAAACTATAAAAATACTAGAAGAAAGTGTAGGGAAAACACTTGAGAAATCAGCCTGGGTGAAAATTTTATAAAGAGGACCCCCTGGGCAATGGAAGCAACATCAAAAATACCCTACTGGGACCTCATTAAATTAAAAAGCTTCTGCACAGCCAAAAGCATAGTAAATAAAGAAAGTAGACAGCCCTCAGAATGGGAGAAGATATTTGCTGGTTATGTCTCCAACAAAGGTTTAATAACCGGAATCCACTGAGAACTCAAATGTATTAGCAAGAAGAGAACAAGTGATTCCCCTCTCAGGGTAGGGAAGGGACTTGAAGAGAAACTTTTCTGAAAAAGACTAGCATGAGGCCTACAGATATATGAAAAAATGCTCATTATCCTTAATCATCAGAGAAAAGCAAATCAAAACTACTTTGAGATATCATCTAACACCAGTAAGATTAGCCCATATCACAAAATCCCAAAATCATAGATGCTGGCGTGGTTGTGGAGAAAAGAGAACACTTCTACACAGCTGGTGAGATTGCAGACTAATATGTTCCTTTTAGAAAGACATCTGAAGAACACTTAAAGAACTAAAAATAGACCTGCCATTTGATCCTATAATTCCTCTATTAGTTATATATCCAGAAGACCAAAAATCACACTACAATAAAGATAGTTGTATCAGAATGTTCATTGCAGCCCAATTCATAATTGCTAGGTCATAAAAGAAGCCTAAGTTCCCATTGATCCACAAATGGATCAATAAACTGTGGTATATGTATACCATGGAATACTATGCAGCCCTAAATAAAGATGGAGACTTTACCTCCTTCATGTTTACATGGATGGAGCTGGAAAATATTCTTCTTAGCAAAGTATCTTCAGAATGGAATATAAAGTATCCAATGTACTCAGCCCTACTATGAAACTAATTTATAGCTTTCATAGGAAAACTATAACCCAATTTTAGCCCAGGAATATTGGGAGAGGGGAGATGGCAGGTGTGGAGGGGAGGATGGAGGGTGGGTGGAGGGAGGGTGATTGGTGGGATCATACCCATGGTTCATCCTATAAGGGTACATGTGAATCTCTCTAATTGTAGAATATAAATGTCTTAACACAATAACTAAGAAAAATACATGAAGGCTATGTTAACCAGTTAGATGGAAGTATTTCAAATTGTATACAGAAACAGTACATTGTACCCCATGATAGTATTAATGTACACTGCTATGATTTAATTAAAAATAAAATAAAAAGTAAAAAAAATAAATAAACTATTTACTAAATTCTAGAGAAATCCTTTCATTGATATTATTTTACCAAATCAATGCTATATACATTTAAAATATTTAAAACAAAAATTATCAGAACACAGAGAAGAACCATATATGCCTAGGCAGGCTGAGCATTCCTTATCCAATATGCCTGGAACCAGATGTGTTTGGTATTTCAAAACTTGTTTAGATTTTGTAGTGTTTGTATATACATTATAATGTATCTTGGGGATATATCAAAGGGGCACCCAAGTCTAAACATGAAATTCATTTATGTATACCTTATGCAAATAGCTTAAAAGTAATTTTATACAATATTTTAAATAATATGTGTGACTCATCACATGAGGTCAGTTGTGGAATTTTCCACTAGTGTCAGAAATCATGCAATTGCTCAAAAAATTTTAGATTTTGGAGCATTTCAGATTTCAGATTTTTATGTTAGAGATACTCAAACTTTTCTGCTATCTCATTTTATTAAATACAAATACAATATTTTCTTTTTAAAATAGATTTAGCTTTTATGCCTTCCTATATGTATACTCCCCCAACCCCTCACTATGTATGATTTTTCCTCCTGTTTGTGATATTTTGAAAACCTTCCTTATAGAGCCCAATGTTTAAGCAGATTTTTTTTTTATTGAATCATAACTTTGTACATTGATGCATTTATGGGGTTCAGGGTACTGCTTCGATATACAATGTTACATTGAACTAAGTAACATATCCATCATAATTATACTCATTTATTAAAAGTTTTGAAACATACCATTGCATCATGCACGTTAAGTGAGGTCCTCCCAAATCTGCCCCCTTCCCTTCTACTCTCTGGACTACAGTTATGTTTTGCCATTCATATGAATGTGTAGGTGATTATATATTGATTTCATACATTGGATACTTTTTTTTCCATTCTTGAGATATTTTACTAAGAAGACTATGTTCCAACTCCATCCAGGTTAATATAAAAGATGTGAAGTCTCCATCTTCTTTTATGACTGCATAGTATTTCATGCTGTACATATACCACAATTTGTTAATACATTCATAGGTTGATGGGCACTTGGGCTGTATCCATGTCTTAACTATTATGAATTGGGCTGCAATAAACATTCTGGTGCAAATGTCCTTGTTGTAAAATAATTTTTTATCACCTGAGTATATACTTAGTAGAGGAATTGCAGGATCAAATGGTAGGTCTACTGTTAGTTCCTTGAGTCTTCTCCAAACTTCTTTCCAAAAAGGTTGCATCAGCTTGCATTCCCACCAGCAGTGAAGAAGCATTCTTTCTCTTGGCGTCCATGCCAACATCTGTAGTTTTGGGATTTTGTAATGTAGGCTAATCTTACTGGAGTTAGATGATATCTCAAAGTGGTTTTGATTAAGAATGATGAGCATTTTTTCATGTGTTTGCAGGCCAGGTGCTTGTCTTCAGAGAAGTTTCTGTTCAAGTCTCTTGCCCACATAGAAATAGGCTTATTTGTTCTTTTCTTATTGATTAGTTTGAATTCTCTGTAGATTATAGTTATCAGACCTTTGTCAAAAGAATAACTTGCAAAAATCTTCTCCCGTTCTGAAGGTTGTCTGTGTGGTTTACTTACTGTGCTCTTGGCTGTGCAAAAGCTGTTTAGTTTGGTAAGATCCAAGTAATGTATTTTTGGTGTTGTTTCAATTGCCTGGGGGGTCCTCCTCATAAAATATTCTCCCAAGCCAATTTCTTCAAGTGTTTTCCCTGCACTCTCTTCTACTATTTTTATAGTTTCATGTTTTAAGTTTAAATATTTTATCCAGTGAGAATCAATTTTTGTTAATGTCAAAATGTGGGAGGTCCAGTTTCAATCTTCTACAGGTCACTAGCCAGTTCACCCAGTGCCATTTGATAAATAGGGAATCTTTCCCCCACTGAATATTTTTGATAGGCTTGTTGAAGATCAAATGATGATAGGTAGATGGGTTCATCACTTGGTTCTCTATACTGTTCCATAAATCTACCACTCTGTTTTAGTGCCAGTACCAGGCTGTTTTGATCACTATAGATTTATACTATAGCCTGAATCCTGGTAACTTGATTTCTCCTGATTTGTTCTTATTTCTGAGTAATGTATTTGCTATTTAAGATTGTTTTCTAATTCCATATAAAATGAAGTACTATTTTTTCAGGTTATTTAAAGAATGACAATGGTGCTTTAATAGGGATTGCATTAAATCTGTAAATTGCTTTGGGAAGTATGGACATTTCAATAATGTTTATTCTTCCCAGCCATGAGGGTGGTATGTTTTTACATTTGTTAACATCTTCAGCTATTTCCTTTCTCAGAGTTTCATAGTTCTCTTTATAGAGTTCTTTCACATCATTTATTAGGTAAATTCCCAGATATTTCATCTTCTTTAGCACTATTGTAAAATGAATAGAGTCCTTGACTATTTTTTTAGCTTGACTATTGTTGGCATATATAAAATCTACTGATTTATAAGTATTTGTTTTGTATTCTGAAACACAGCTGTATTCCTTGATCACTTCTAAGAGTTTTGAAGTTGAGTCCCTGGGATTTTCTGGGTATAGGATCATGTCATCAGTGAAGAGTGAGAGTTTGATCTCCTCTGACTCTATTTGGATACCCTTGATTGCCTTCTCTTGCCTGACCACTATGGCTAAGACTTCCATTACTATGTTGAATATCAGTGGAGACAGTGGGCATCCTTGCCTCATACCTGATCTGAGTGGAAATGGTTTCAATTTTACACCATTCAATATGATGTTAGTTGTGGGTTTGCTGTAGATGGCTTCTATCAGCCATCAGAAGAAATGTCACTTCTATGTCTATTTTCATACTTATGTTTCTGATCATGAAAGGATGCTGGACATTCTCAAAGGCTTTTTCTGTGTCAATTGAGAGAATCATATGGTCTTTATTTTTTATTTTATTGATGTGATGTAGTATATTTGTGTATGTTGAATCAACCCTGTAACCCCAAAGTAAAACCAGCTTGATCATGATGTATAATTTTTTTGATGTGTTGTTGAATTCTGTTTGCTAAGATCTTATTGAATATTTTTGCATCAATATTCATTAATGACACTGTTCTATAACTTTTTTCTTTATTGGTTCTTTTCCTGGTTTGGGTATCAGGGTGATATTTGCTTCACAGAATGTGTTGGAAGTATTCCTTCTTTTTCTTTGCTTTGGAAAAGCTTGTATAATATAGGTACTAGTTCCTCTTGAAAGTTTTGATAGAATTTGGATGTGAAGCTATCTGGTCCTGGACTTTCCTTTTTCGGGGAGATTTCATATTGTCAATGCTATTTTAGTGATTGATATAGGTCTATTCAAGATTTCTAATTCTTTCTGGTTGAGTCTAGGAATAGGAAAGTGCTGTGCTTCCAGGTATTGGTCCATTTCCTTCAGATTTTCATATTGCTGGAAATAGAGATTTTGTAGTAATCATTGAGGATTTTTTGAATTTCTGAAGTGTCTATTGTTATTTCTCCTTTATCGTTTCTGATAGACGATGTTAGATATTTTGCTTTTCTGTTTCTGGTTAGGTTGGCCATGACTTTCTCTGCGTATGAGGATTCTTGTTGCTGTTGAGTTCAACTTTTACTCCATGGTGATCTGAGAAGATACAGGAATAATTTCTATACTTTTAAATTTTCTGAGGTTAGGCTTGTGTCCTAGTATATGATCTATTTTGGAGGATGATCCAGGGACTGATAAGAAGAATGTATATTCAGTTTTATTAGGGTGAAATGTTCTGTAGAGGTCTATAAAGTCCATTTGTTCTAGAGTCAAGTTTAAGTCTAATATTTCCTTATTTAGTTTCTTCTTGGAGGATCTATCCAAAACTGTCAAAGGGGTGATAAATCTCCAACTATTATGGTGCAGGAAGATATCAAGTTGTTCATATCCATTAGGGTCTGCTTTATGAGTTGAGGAGCATTCTGGTAGGGTGCATAAGTGTTAATTATAAAAATCTCTTCATACTTCCCATGACAAGTATGTAGTGATTTTCATTATCTTTCTTTATCTTTGTTGGTTTAAAGCCAATTGTATCTGCAAATAAAATTGCAACCCCTGCTTTTTTCTGGTTTCCATTTGTCTGTATTATACAACTCCATCCCTTCACCTGGAGTCTATTTTTATCCTTTAAAGTAAGGTGAGATTCTTGCATACAGCAGATCTCTGGTCTGAGTTCACGTATCCAGTCAGCTAGCCTGTGCCCCTTTAGAGGGTAATTTAAACCATTCACATTCATTGAGAGAATTGATAAGCCTGGTTGTGTTTTAGGTGTCATGATTTTTGGATGTCCAGTGGACTACTGTGGAAGTTGGGTTTTGTTCAATAAATTCTAGAGATAGAGTATTGCACTGGTTGTTGTGGACCATGGGTCTAAGAATATCCTGGAGAGCTGGTTTAGTTATGAAAAATTTCTTCAGCATGTCTACGTTATTAAAGCATTTGATTTCTCCATCACAAGTGCAACTCAGTTTAGCTGGATACAGGATCTTGGGCTGGAAGTTGTTTTGTTTTAGGAGACAGAAGGTTGATGACCATCTTCTTCTAGCTTGCAATGTTTTGGCTGAGAGATCTGCAGTCATTCTGATACATTTCCCTTTGTAGTTGATTATTTTCTTATGTCTGGCTGCTTGCAGAATTTTGTCTTTCATCTTAATTTTAGGAAAGTTAATCACAATATGTCTAGGAGATGCTGTGTTTGGATTTAGTCTTGCTGGGTTTCTGAAATTGTCTGCTATCTGAAGTTCTATATCTCTTGGAATATTCTGTATACAGATTTATTTAAAGATACAGAACTTCTGTATCTCTTGGGAAATTCTCCTCCAAAATCTTTTGGAGGAGAGCATCTGTATCTTTGGGGCCATCCTCTTCTTCAGGAATTCCTATAAGACGAATGTTTGATCTTTTGGAGTGATCCCACAACTCTCTCAGGGAATGATCAGTTTTTGCTTTCCATTTGTCTGCCTCTTTGAGTGTTTGGAAACATTCAAAAGCTTTGTCTTCAGTTTCAGAGATCCTTTCTTCTGCCTGGTCAACTCTATTACTGAAGGATTCTACTGTATTTTGGAGTTCCTCAACTAACTTTTTGGTTCCCTTGACCTCTGCTATCTCTTTTCTCATTATGTCCATATCTTTGGTGAATTGCATTTTGAATTCATTAATTTCTTGAGACAACTTTAAAACTACTATTTGGAATTCAATCTGTAACTTATCTTCCATTCTATTTATCTTTTTTGCCATCCATATTCTGAATTTGATTTCTGACATTTCAGCCATTTGCCTATGCATGGCATCTTCAGTTGTATCTTCTTTATCATTTCTTGGGGGGTTTGATCTGCTCTGATTATTTATGTTGCTAGAGTTCTTCTGTTGGGTCTGCACCATGTTTATTCCCCACTGTTTGGTTATTGGAATTGGTAGGCTGAGATTGAATTGGGGTTCCCAGGTAGTAGATATAGCCCTTTACCAAAGCACTAGGCTTTGTAATTGTGTCTTTTGTCCTACAACCTTACAAAGGCCCCTTTCACAGTTTTGGCTGGAGACTCTGAGTACCTACTTGGTGAGATAGCACAAGCTAGCTCTGTTTTGATATCAGCCAACCTCTACCTTATCCTAAAAGCCACAGTATTAGGTTTAAATCTTGACTGTGAAGAGATACAAACAGCGGTA
The DNA here is from genome assembly GCA_963574575.1 of Galagoides demidoff. Lineage (NCBI taxonomy): Eukaryota > Metazoa > Chordata > Mammalia > Primates > Galagidae > Galagoides > Galagoides demidoff. Next base: position 28,892 of record CAUYQV010074049.1, on the reverse strand, counting down.
GCACCTAGCCCCCACCCTTTAGTTCTTTTCTACTTCAGAACTTCTAAGGTCAACCTCAGAATGTATCTGAGTGGAGAGCCCCAGATACAGGTTCCAATTAAATTGTCTCAGGTATTGCAAACCCTGCATAACAAAGAGGGGTTCAAGGGTCTTCAATAGCACAATTGGAGCCAGGGTTCCACACTCCCACCCCACCAGACTCAGTCCACACTGTTGTCCACTTCTCTGCTCACAGGCCCAGTAGGAGTGAGGCGCCATGCTCCCACCACTGGTCTCAGTCCAAACCCAGCTAACCTCTGCCTGCCAGACCAGTTGGAGTCAGGAGACCATGCCCCTGCCTGCCAGTCTCAGTCCACTGCCCAGCAAGCCTCTGTTCTCAGGTTCTGCTGGAGTCAGAGTACCATACCCTTTCCTGCAGTTCTCAGTCCTCACCCAGTAAGCCTCTGCTCACCAGCCCTGCTGGAGGCAGTGGAACACACCCTCAGGTCTCAGTCTTCACCCAGTAAGCCTCTGCTCACCAGCCCTGCTGGAAGCAGTGGAACACACCTTTGCTCTCAGGTCTCAGTCCATGCCTTGCATGCCCCTGCTTGCAGGCCCAGCAGGGGCTGGGGACCATTCCTCTCTGCTGAACTCAGTTCACACAGAGCAACCACTCTCCCACAGGGTGTGCCTTCAGAGCCGGGGGTTCTGCACCCTGTCCCACAAGACACAGCCCAAACAGAAGGTAAATACCACCATTGACTAGGCATAGTCATAACCAAGGGACTATTCCTCCTCCTATCAAGTGTCCCTTTCTTCCCACACCCTCTTTCTTCTCCTTTAGTCACAGATTCCATCCTGATGGTTGTCAGTCCACACCATGCCCAGATCTCTCAGGACAAGACCAAACACTCTGTGCTCTGCAGGGGGAAGAACTTCAGGGCACCATGTGAGGGGGAAGGGTGGACTGGGAGTTTAGACTTGTGGGGGGGAATATCTGTTCAATTTTATGCCTGGCAATGTGGTGTCTAAGTTCATAAGTGGGAACTCCCTGGAGAAAGAGACCTGGAGTTTAGGGGCTCTCTCCAGTGCGGTAAAGTGAGAGGTCTTTTGTTCCCTGCTTGTTCGCAGATTGCCTGTGATAGGCCTCCTGCTTGGGGGAGTGGCCTCCTGTCCTCTAGTTGATAGGCTTTGTACCTGAAATTTGTTTTCTTGAATGCTCTTCCTTGGAGTTACAGATTGCCAAACTTCTTTCTTGGCTCAGCTCTCCACCTTTGGATTCATAGAGTACGATTCCATCCAGTTTTTCTTTCTCTGCTCAGCAGCCTCTGCTGAAGGTTGCTACCAGTCAGTCATCGACCCAGAATTCCCTGCAGAAGTCTTATTGACTGTCAACGTCCCCTGGAGATCCCAAGTTAAAAATAGTTTCTCATGAAGGAACCCCTAAATATTCTTTGTCTGAAGAAATTCAGTTTTCTATAGAAGAATCCTTCAGGTTCTAAAAGCAAAATATGGGGAAGAAATCTGGGAGTCCTCAGCATTTAGTCTCTCACACACCACCAAGATACTCTATAGTTTTGGGTTAGTTTTTGTCAGTTACTAGGCTGAAACATTTAAAACATTTAAAAGTTTTCCTTGAGAATAAAATTTCCTTCTGTATGATTTATGGCGTTTAAGGCTTGGGGTATGCCCTGTTTAAGGCCAGGTATAATGAGTCTGAGATACCAAATCCTTCCTCTCATCAATTCTTCAGATTTTTTTCCCTATTCCTATGAAGTTTAGCAGGTAATATCCTTTACCCAGCTAAACCAACTCTCCTAATTTGTTGAGCGTTTGGTCTTCTAAAAACTGTTAAAATGCTTGTTTGCTGAAATTTCCCATCCTATTTTTTTGCCTTCATTTATCTTTTCAAGTTAGTGTTATGGAAAGGCAAAAGATGAAAGTTTATGGAATAGACATAACTATGAACAAAATGGTTAAGATCTTCTAAGCATGACGCTAAAGGCAAATTCTACAAAATGGAGGAATCATGGGTTATATTTATAAAACCATTTATAAATTTAGGCTCAGCACCTATAGGTCAATGATTAGGGCATCAGCCATATACACTGGGGCTGTTGGGTTCAAACCTGGCCTGGGCCTGCTAAACAATAATGACAACTATAACAACATAAAAATTGGCAAGGCATTGTTGTGGGTGTCTGTAGTCCCAGCCACTTGGGAGGCTGAGTTAAGAGAATTACTTAAGCTCAAGAGTTGGAGGTTGCTGTGAGCTGTGACACCACAGCACTCTACCAAGAATAACATAATGTGACTCTGTCTCAAAAAAAAAATTATAAATTTAAAACATTACCTATAAAATTAAAATTAAAGAGACATGTAAGAATAAATATTGTAACTTATGTGATTAAAAGTGTTGTCAATGCTGACAGTGTGCATGCTCCTTCGAAAATAATAAAAGTATGAGTCACCTGATAGAACAATAAATAGTCAAAGTGCTTGTGGAGAGCAGACAGTTAAAAAATGCCTGTCTATGAAAGATGATTAGATTAAAGGTTATTCAACTATCACTTTGAATAAGAAGAAAACGTTAGATAATATCTGATAAAAATGCAGGTATGGAGAAATAGCTATGCTCGTTGGCCATTGGTAGAAGTGTAAATTGACTCAGATATAAACAAAGTTAATTGTCAACATCTTTCAAAATCTAAAACTTCCAAACACTTTAACCAAGCAACTCATTTCTATAAATTATTCTTCAGGTATAAAAAAAAGTAAGGAAAATTTTATATACAAAGTTATTGTTTGCAGCATTCTGAAAGGGACAAAATAAGAAGTACTTCAATATTAAAAAGCATGACTATAAAAGTTATCATTTATTGACATAATGTAACAAGCAGTAATTTAAAAGGAAATATAATATCTGTCTATTCATAGTAATAGGACAAAAATATCTGGGATTTTTTATGTTCTAAAGTCATATTGTATACACTATGCAGCAATTTGTTCATGTAAAAGAATGTATAGTACTAGGCATAGATGTACATTTAAAATTACCAGAATAATGCAAAGTAAGTGTTATAAATTGTGGGTCAGACTGGATGATAAGAGGTGTGAGAGTAAATTTTCATTTTATGTCCTTTTACACTTTTTAATGTGATAACATGGTTCACTAGAAAATATACTTATAAACGTTTTAGGGCTCATTATTTAAATTAATGGGGAAAGTGTGTTATATTTTTCTAACACAAAAAATTCCATAATTATGAACCCATTTTGTTTAAAACTCTGCATAAGTGAGATCCTTTTCCATATTCAAACTTTAAGTTTTCTTATTTGATAGGATCCTCACTTACATCACCCCACTTCTCACAATGAAGCAGAAAGTTAATAACTAACCTCTGAACACTTCTTTCCAATGTTGTGCATTTCAAATGTTTGTTCACACACACAGATATATATTTTAAGAGGAATTTAGTCTTCTCAAATTTAAAGTGTATATTTACTCATTATCACATTCAAAGTTTCTTTGGCATGCTACCAGGTAAAAAGCAAGTCTTTCTAAATATTAGCACATTTAATAAAATAGTTTATAATGATTTAGTATCCCATGAAAATAAAGCCATTAGTTTAGATTTATATTCCTATTTCCACAATTATATTGTATGTTTTTCTCAGTTTTTTTAGGTATGTTTTCATTTATTCCCCTGTAAATAAAAGAATCTCAATTGCAAATTTAATGTGAGCAACTCAGGCAATTTGGATTGAGTGGATTATTAAAATCCGCAAAAATCTGAGAATATAAATATAACACTTCTTTTGATACTATAATTTGTGTAACTGTAGCCAACTTTAACCCTTGGAAATATTGCCAATTTTTTTTTTTATACTAGGTAGTGGTGTCTCTTAAATACTTCAGATGCTATCTAAAGTTAAATGTGAAATATTAAATACAAACCTCCTGGGAGATGAAAGCATTGTTCTTAATTTTTGTGCTTATCCCACCAGGCAATTCTTAACACATACTAGAGAATGAAGCAGCCCTAGCATATACTGAGGAAGTAATACCATTTTTTACTGAGAGCATTATGAAACACACATAGTCAGGCCAAGCAGAATGCACAGATATAGCAGGGCAGTTGGGAGACTAGAGACTCAATAAGTGCGGCTTGGTCATGCACATCTCAACCCTGAAAACGGAAGATGACAATAAGAAAAAAATCTTCCTGGGCACCAGTAGTGAAACTTGAAGAAACTAACTGCTTTCTAATTAGAGGCTTACGGGGGATGCATTTTTCCCCTCAAAAGGGGAATTTAATTCACCTAACAAGGATTTACTTACACACGAAGGGTTTCAGAAATGTTGGGATCATTCATCTGTATCTATTCTAAAGCAGAAAGATTAAAATGAGATGGTTCTAGTAGCCATAACACGGCAGACAGCTTTAAAGGCCATCTTGATTAACTTCTGTCTGGTCAGCAGTAAACCAGATTTAACACAAATGAGAAATTACTTCTTCCTCAAATCTTAAGGATAATTATCCTGAATTTCTAAAAACAAATCCCTACTGGTTCTGAATCTTGGAATTTACTCATAAGCAATTTTTTTCTTTACAAAGAAAGTGTTGAGAGTTGACCACATTCCAGCCAGTTAGTTTTATTTCATATTCATTCCCCCCTTGTAGCAATTATCACTTGGTAGATGCTTTAATAACTAAGGTTGTTCTTATTATATATATCATCTCTTTCTCTAAATGTAACGAGATTCTTCAGGACAGGTAATATTATCCATTTATACTAGAGACAAAGGATGAATGCTTTGTAACTATTAAAATCTGCATGTTGAAACTCTGTCTAGGCCAACAGGTGTGGCAAGAAAATGGCTAACAAATTCCAGATAAGTCCCAATCAGCATTTCTTGTTCCAAATATATACACATTGTAATTAACATAGCTTAGTTAAAAAAAATCACTCCCAACATCACAATTTCAATTTCAGTTATCAATATATGTTAACTTCATGTAATTGCATAAAGTAAAAAGATTTCTGATAACTCTTCAGTCCACAAATCAGTAAAGAACAGATAAGCATCATGTTAAAAAAAAATCATGTCTTTCAAATAAATTTCTTTCAAAGTTTGGCAGTTTGGGACACTATGCATGTGTCACTCAGTTTGTATATAAACAGAAAATCAGATACAGTCATCCTTTGGGACAATAGTTCCAGGTCCCTCTAGTATATCTTAACATATGCATACTCAAGTCCCACATTTATTCTGGGGAACCTGTGTCACACAAAGTGTCAGTTTTCCATGTACATGTGGTTTGTATCTAGCAAATACAGCATTATATTTTTGATTCACATTTGGTTGGGAAAAAAAGTCACAGGTAAGTAGATATGGACAGTTCAAATCTATGTTATTCAAAGTCAATTGTAGTTGTGTTAGCTTGTTTCCCAGTTAGAAACTGATATTTTACAAAATTAGAAAATCAGAAGAGGGAATAAGCCAGAACAAATGAACATGCAGCAAAGCAGAGACTCTCTATTAACCCTCTGAGTGAAAAAATCGAATGAAACATAAACACACAGAAGCTATAGCTAAACTGTGAACATGTTGACACTGCTGCCACAGGACAGCCTTTAGACAGGCAGCCAGAACTCAGTGACGGCGACCTGATCAACATAAATGTAGTGGATGCGACCAAAAAAAAAAAAAGATACTCTGGAAGAAATGATACCAGCATAAAACAAAGCAAAATAAGATCTGCACAATAAAAGGTATCTTAGAAATATTTCATGATTTGGGAAGCACAAATAAAATGTTAGAAGCTAATCCAAGCTTAGAAAAGTGCATGCCAATTCACCAAGGGACAGAAATGTTGCTCAATTCATATCAGGCATTATGCAACGAGAAGGCCATCATGGTCCAAACTTTTTTTTTTTTTTTAAACAGTAAGATTACTTAGCTATCCCTATTATTTTCTGGTAATCATTGAGTTTTCTTGCCTTTGGCTTCATCTGGGTTTGGTATTACAAAGAAGACAATTCTATTCAGACAAACTGCTGAAAATCAATTCTTTAATGCACCAAGGTAAGACAAGGCTTTGATTAGCAGTGTTAGCAGTGATGGAAATAAAGTATAGACTTCCCTTGTAGCCACACCTGAATTGAATAATCAACTTCTTTCTGTTCAGTTTAGCAAAATTATCCTTTTGTCACATATTAGTCAGTAAGCAGCTAATAAAAATGCTTATAAAAAACACAGTTTTTACACAACTAAAGCAGATTTTAGTTTCTATATCCACAATTTATTTGTTTTAAACTTAAGTCAATATTCATACACTTCTTTAAGATCATGTATTTAATTATGATCATAATCATCAAAAATCATCATCGCACATGTGTAAACAAGAGGGTCATATCATCATTATGTAAGCAAAGAAAATTATCTTCAAAAAGTAGCTTCCTTTATGCAATAGAATCTAAATATTGTTTTACCACTGACAGAATGATCACAAATCTAATTTACCCAAATTATACAGCTTCAAATTAAAAATACATGGCAATAGAACAATATTATTTTTATCAAAAAATATTAGTATGCAAATCAGGTTAGCCAAAGCATAAATTATGCATCAGACATATCCTTTATTATTTTGCATAAGAAGGATGACCTCCACTGTTTAAGATTCCTTGCTAGTGAACTTTTGTCATGTGGTGCATCCTGTGACTATTCATATTTCTAAGATAATTAAGGCAAGGAAAACTCCTTTTTCTTATCAGAAAACATAGTTGCTTCTTAAGTTTTGTGAAAACTAATTTTAAAAATTAAAAAAAAAATAGAAGTTTCACCTCAATGTCTTGACCCATTGGAGAGAAATTTATGGGTATCTATTATTCAAGTTCATTAATGCATAGGTTTGGGGAGCTAGAATTTAGTAATTTTTTAAATGAACTAAAATTCATATTTTATTCAGATATTTTTAGTTTTTAACCTAAGTGCCCAAGAATTCATGAGTAGATTAAGAAAATGTATATATGGAGCACTACTCAGCCATAAAAAGGAATGAAATAATGTTTATTTTTAGCAACTTAGATGCAACTAGAGACCATTATCCTAAGTTAAGTATCTCAGTAACAGAGAAACAAACAGCTATGAACTCTCTAATAATTGGGAGCTAGGCAATGGACACGAGAGAGATTGGAAACCAAAAAGGGAAGAAGCATAGATACCTCCCTATTGGGTACAATGAATAGCATTTAGGTGATAAGCACACTAAAAGCTCCAACTTAAGCATAAAGAATGGTATCCATGTAATAAAAATATTTGTATCTTCCTAATATTTCAACAAGCATAGTTGTAGTTGAAGGTAATTCTACAAAATACTTTACCAGTACCTCAATACTTTCTCCGAACTCTTCAATTATAAGAAAAGCCTGAGAAATTGTCACAGTCAAGAGCAGCTTAAAGAAACATGATGAATCAACTCAATGCCATGTGTGAGAATAGAAAAATTACTGTGTGCTGTTCATCAAACTGAAGCTTAAGGCGGGGCACAGTGGCTCACACCTAGAATCTTAGCATTCTGGAAGGCTGAAGTGGGTGGATTGCTTGAACTCAGGAATTAGAGACCAACCTAAGCAAGAGTGAGACCCCTTCTCTACCAAAAACAGAAAAAATTAGCCAGGTGTCATGGTGGATGCCTGTATTCCCAGCTACTTAGGAGGCTAAGGCAAGAGAGTCATTTATACCCAGGAGTTTGAGGTTGCTGTGACCTATTAAGCTATGGCACTCTACCCAGGGCAATAAAGTAAGACTCTGTTTCATGAAACAAAAACAAAAACAAAAAAAATCCAAGCATAAAAACATAAAAAAAGAAAACAAACTATTTTTGATACATTTTTGCAAGGAGCTAAAACATTTTATTATTTCTATATTTAAATTGCAATATGTTAAATAAATACAGTTTTATATTTTAAAAAATTCTTTATATATTTATAAATGACAGTAAGAGTTTTTAATGTTCTGACTGATATTTTTAAAGGTCATAGAGCAATGGCAATTTTTCTCATTAATCATGATCACTGCACAGATTAATTTGTATGGGCATTTTTACCAACTGGCACTACTATAGCAGTGAAAACTGCCTTTATATGTTGTTCTCATCATCATTCTATAGAATAATCACACATTAAAAAAATTATGCTAGTTTGTAAAAATTAAGCAGAAAATGCCAATACTCTTCTCAATGAGCTACGATTATTTGCTTTATAATACTGGAAGAATGCAAGGCATTATATTTTGCAGTGACATTTCTGGTCATATAAGCCCCTACAAATCAGAGGAAATTCTTTGGATAGTTTTTCTGAAAAAAAATATATTTGTTATTTATATGTCCTTACTATATTAATACACAATTAATTCAGAAATCCATCATAGTGACTTTTTTACTGTTGTTTTTATTCCCACTATGAATTAGTTTGCTCCATCAACTACAACCCTTTCTAGCTAAACTAAACCACAAGTAAAAGTGTCATGGCTCTGAACTGTTCAGATCTTTCATAGTCTCTTAATTGGCAAACACATTCCAGTTCCTCATTGCCTGTGCTGCTGTTACCTTCTCTGCAACCCTGGGCCATAGATCAGATCCACAGTCCTCAGACCACAATCAAGATTCACTCTTATCACACCTGTTCTCCCTCATAACTCCCACTGCACCAATTCTCTATAAGTGGATTCAGGTACATGAAGTTACCAAAGCCTCCTCATATACACTCTCCTTTTTGCATTATGATAGCAGTAAACATATGTGGACAGATATGTGAAGGGACTCCTATAAAGTCATGGAAAAATAGAATTAAAATACAAAAATTAAAATGTAAACTTTATCAACATGAACTCCATCAAGTCGTCATCAGCGATGCTCTTTACCCCTAAAGAACTGAGGGTCCTAGGAGTTGAGCCATATCAATGTAGTCTTTTTTACATTATTAACTACAAATAAATAGGTAAACTTTAAAGTTCTTTTTAAGTTTATGAAGCAAAAATATGTCACAAGGAGTCAAATCAGGACTGTAAGGTGAATTTCTAGTGATTTCTTATGAAACTCTCATAAACTTTCCCATGATTTTTTTTTTTTTTTTTTTTTTTTTGGCCAGGGCTGGGTTTGAACTCCCCACCTCCTGCATATGGGGATGGTGCCCTACTCCTTTGAGCCACAGGCACCACCTGAAATTTCCCGTGTTTGATAAGAGGAATTAATAGTGGAGAAAACTCACTGGATGACTCTTTCTTGGAAGATTTATGAGATAGTCATAGCTGGCCCTTGTGTTGAATATACTACTGCCACCCACAACCACAATACGAAAATCAAAGCAGCAATAATAAATAACATTTACTGAGCACTTACTATATTCCTGACAGCATCCTTCACAAGTTAACACCTTATTTAATGCTCCCTACAGTTTTAGGAGGTAAGAAATATTAATAACCTGGTTTGAAAGTGGAAAAACAAAGAGATTAAGTACATCCCCCCAGGTAACACAACTAGAAAATATTGCAGACAGAATCTACACTCAAAGTCTTTCACCCCAGTGTACATGTCCAATAACCATTATACCACACTTTATACAGAGATTCAGAAGTGGGTCCGTGAAGTCTCTGTAGCTACTGTCATATTCCAACCACAGCTGATAAAGAAAATGAATGGATAATGATTGAATAAATGAGTGGATAGCAAGAATTAAATAAATTAACATGTAGGATTCGAGAATTGAGGGTTGGCCTAGCAGTGGCAGCTTCCTTTTGCCTGTGTATTTTAGGGCAATTTCTACAGAAAATAACACGTAAAAGCAAGTCTATTAAGTTATTATTACAGACTAAATAGACATAGAAGTTCCAGTCATTCTGGATCATAGAAATATTAGCTTAACATTTAAGATACATGAATAACCTATGCTCGTGTTCCTGTTCTTTGAACTTAAAATCTGGGGAGGCAAAGCCTTTCAAGATCAGAGAGTACACTGCATCTGGCATTTTATTATGTTCGCCTAGTCAAGCACACGAATGGTTCTATTTTACAGTACCAAAAGCTTACTAGAGGTTCTGGCCTGAATTTGGCTTTACAAGGAGTGTCATTGTTTGATCAATTTGAATTAATTGATTGACAACCATTTATAGATTCCCTTTACCCATTTCAGAAAATTACAAATTTTCACAACGGGAAAGTGCTATGTAGTGAGAAGTTTTCTTCTGTTTCTCAATTTTGCTTTCTTTCATACTTGATTAACAGACTAAAATGTGTAGACAATTTCACTTGCTAAATACATGAACAAGATTGATTTCACTTTGAGAGGAATTGGGCAAATTATTGACACTTGCATTGTTTAGAAACTATCCCAGTTAACCTGCCTAGGAGCCTAATAAGATGTCTTACTCTTGTGTAAATTGAATCAGCGTGTACAAAAGTCATTTTCATGTGAAGTAAATGTGAAGGTCAATGGATAAATAGACGCTGAGAGGAAAAAATAGATTTTGTTTTCTTCTGTCTGACTCTACTATTAAAAAGCCTTTGCATTTATCAAAGTTAGTTTATTCTTAAGCTTGAAATTGGGAGGAAACAGCAATTCAAGAAACAGTAAAAGAACACTCTGTACTCTCCTTGAACTTCTCTGCCCCCGTCTCTACATATATTTTCGTTGTGTCCTCAGTCTTCTGCGATTGTGTTTGAGAAATAATATGGGCTCCCTCTGGTGACTAATTTCACACCTAAACATTCCCATGGCAGTTAATTAAGAAGCTGAAATCTCTGGATCCTGTGCTCGTCTTATGCAGATAAGTGTGTGAGGTTTATAGGCCTAGAGGGAAGATTTTTTTTTTTTTAAGAGAAAAACATCTCAGAGTTTAGCATTAGTTCTTCATCAAATGTGGAGTTTTCATCGCTTATCTAACTCCTTCACATTAAATTCCCCAATTGTGTGTTACATTATTTTTCTTTTTATTTTAGCTGCTATTATTCACAATGAGAACATCTTGACATTTTCAGGCAAAATATTTCTTAAATTTAGATACAAATTAAAATATCTAAAAATAAAATACAAAGGTGTGCTTTTCAGTGTTTTGTGCACTTGTACAACATGGAGGTGAGCCAGGGAAAATAAGAAACTGATGTCACTGATGTCATTGACCACATCTCCTGGTCCAGTCCCTCAAAGTGGAACACCTTGCAGTCGCTGGAGGGAGATGAGGTGAAACCTCTTTTCTAGCATTTTGTGGCCAATTTCAGACTGTTCAGTCCATCCTTCTTACCTGTTCTCTCCATTTCTTCTTCCCATCTTTCTTCCCCACCCCAACCCCAATTCATGGAAGGAAATAAAATGTATTCTAAGAGATATAATTAAATCTTCGAACCATTGTTAAGGCCTCATAGTCTCTCATCAGAAATAACCATCATTTTGAATTTCCTGTGCATCTTTTCCCATCGATCATTTATATTTTCGCTGATCTGAAAATTAAGTTCACAAACTTCTTGCAGAAAAAGTGCTACACACCTCACTGCTGAATATCAGCATGGTTGTTTTTGAAGTACTCTGCCATGAGAAGCTATGCGCCGATGCCAACTCCTAGTCTACCCCCCAAACCATTTAGAATTCTTTTCTGGAATGGCAGGCAGAGCCATTGTCATATTACCATGGCTGTCCTGGATGTCATCGAAATGTATTCCTTTCAATATTGCCTTTACCTTTGGGTAAAGAAAAATGTCATTTGGAGCCAGATCAGGTGAGTAGGCACTGTGTTCCTATACAGTTATTTGTTGACTGGCTAAAAACTCCCTCACCGACAGTGCCATGTGAGCAGGTGCATTGTTGGGATGCAAGAGCCATGAGTAGTTGGTGAAAAGTTCAGCTCATTTTCATCTAACTTATTCACACAGACTTCTCAGCACTTCTAAATAGTAAACTCGGTTAACTGTCCAGCTGATACAAATTCATAATGAGCAATTCCTCTGACATCAAAAAAAATCAGCAATGTCATTTGGACTCTTGATTTGGACTGACACCCACGTTTCATCACCAGTGATAAGGTGGCCCCTAACAATGTCTTCCTCTCAAAAACGTCCCTTTTCCTTGCTTTTGTTCATTAATGAGCTTCTTGGGGACTCTTTTTGCACACACTTTCCTCATGCCAAGATTTTCAGTTAAGATTTTTCTGTTTCTCTATTGATTTTGTTTCGGCCTGCCATGCGTCTCACTGTCAGCCAATGATTCTGACACACAGTTTAGTGAATTTTTGCAATGTTTTCATCAGTTCTGCTTGTTACTGGTTGCTCTAACTTCTCTTCATTAATGACACTTTCACTTCCCTCAGAAAAATGTTTTTAATCCATTTGTACACTGCTATTTTCGTCATGGCATTATCCTCATGAACTTGGACTAACAAGTCCCTGATTTCACTTCCAATCTTGCCAAGGTTAACAAGAAATTTACAAACCTTTGCTCATTGCTCTATTTCAAGCTCCCACATTCTCATGACTGCACACAAAAAGTACACAACAATAATGGATGCCACTCAGCAAGACACTGCCGTATGTCAAACACACACAACTAGGAGACACTGATATACCAAAGTTTATGAAACCTTACTGAGTTGCTTGTACAGTGCTATCAACATAAGCACCCAGTGGCAAGATCATGACGTCATTGTCAGAACAATCTTGAGATGGAATATTATTACATGCCCTTTTAACATTTATCCATGTTCATATAATTGTGTATATAAATATAGATATATTCCTGCAATAGTGTCTTTATCAGAGTGAAAATTTGGAGATTTATATATGTTGATATGTGTAAACTTAATTCATTCTCTTTAACTGCTTCCAACTATACTACTGTAACACTATGTATTCAGTCCATTAATAATTATTTGTAGGTGCGATTCATTAATTGCAAGTGTAGGTGCTGTAGGGTTCACAGCATCCCAGGGCCTGTTTCTTCTTTCACATATATAAAGTTTTCTCAGGGAGAGAGTCTTTAAATTTGGATAGATGGATCTCAGTATATGTACATCTCTAACTCTATTACCTAATACAAAATTGTTTTCTAAAGCAATTGTTCCCATTCACTTATTTAATAAAGGCCATTTTGCCCACTGGGTAAAAAATATATTCTCAGTTTAATTTCTATCATTTCATGTAATTTAAACTGATTTTCAAAAATGACTTCACTTAATGACAGTCTAATATTATCACACATTTCCCCTAGCCACTTAGTTCTTTCCTATATAATACAATAAATTTAAACTTCTTTACCTCCATGTACAAATGTGGCAGGGAGATAGGAAGACATTCACATTTGTACCACTGCTATTTCCAGGAAGATTTTCCAGTACCGTATTCTAACACCCCCTCTCTTTCTGAAGTCAAGATTAGCTGGCAAAACAACTCAACCTCCTTTCTCGTCAATGTCATCTGAATAACGCCGGTTCATTTTCCTTTTTTGCAAGGCATAATTTTACTAAGGTCATTCATTTTTCGATAGACTTTCTCTGTCAGCTCCCTTAGAGGCAATAATAATGTCCATATGGATGGCTTTGTTACTTTACTGACCTTCACCACAGTACTTGAGAATCTTCAGACATCCCCACATCCTGATATTTGGTCTGCCGTCTCCAACACATTTACTATTGAATTTTTTCACTGCATATAAGTTTAACCCAGATTGATAACTTCTTTTCATCTACTCGACATCAGAAACATCCAAGTGTAAATGGAGAAAAATAAACAACTACAACTCACAGCATTTTTTTAAAGTGTTACCTTCAAGTGAGTTCTTATCCTTGCCCAGCAATTCTTATTATTCTCCCTAGCCGTGCTTTTCCTATATCAGAAACAATTTCCACTCTTTTCTCAAACTGTCATATCTACTACCCAACTCTCGACCTGCCACTAATGTGTATGTTTCTCATGTCACTGAAAAAGCAGTTATCAAAACAAAAATTACTTATGTGCTCCCAAAGCCATATCTACTACTTTTACTGAATCTATACCACAGTTGACCCCTCTGGTCCTTTATTCACATTGCTCTTTTAGGAAATTCTCTGTACTTGCACACTGAATGCAAGACTTAAAGATCTTTGAGACTCAAAGATGTGACTTCTGCAATAAACACATTTTACATCTATATCATCAATATTTCCTTCTCATCTGTATTGTCATCACTTTACCAACATGCTGCATTATTCCCTATCTCAAATGCTCATAAAATATTTTAAGACTTCAAATCTCTGTCCAGAGAAATCTAGTTTCTTTTCTCACATTTGTTGAAAAACTCATTTAAGGAATTGCTTACATTTGCTGTATTTACTTTTCCTCCTCCCATTCCCTTTTGGTTTACCATAATCAAACTTTTTAAAGCCTAACTTTAGTAAAACTGCTATTAATCTGCTCTGACACCCATAACTTCTATGTCGCTAAAACTGGTGTTGTCTGGCTTCATTTTTACACAAATTATTAGCAACATTTAAGCTAACTGATGACTCCTTGAAATACTTCCTTTCTTTTGCTCTGGTCACCACTCTGTCCCTAATTTATCCGGCATCTGTTGGTGATTCTTCATTATCTTTCTTTTTCTTTGTTTTGAGACAGAGTCTCAAGCTGTTGCCCTGGGTGGAGCCATGGCATCACAGCTCACAGCAACCTCACACTCTTGGGCTTAAGCAATTCTCTTGCCTCAGTCTCCCAAATAGCTGGGACTACAGGCGCCCGCCACAATGCCTGGCTATTTTTTTTTGGTTGTAGTTGTCATTGTTGTTTGACAGGCCCAGGCTGGATTCGAACCTGCCAGCTCTGGTGTATGTGGCTGGCACCTTAGCTGCTTGAGCTACAGAGGCCAAGCCTTCATTATGTTTCTAATGTTTAAATTTGAAGAGCCTTGACTCATTCCTTGAAACTCCCATACTTCTCTTTCTCCATAATCTCATCCAGAACCAGTATTTTAAACTCCACTTGTATGCAAGTTGCAGTTGTATCTATTTTCCTATCTAATATCTCCTTGTAAAAGTCTCAGTCATTTTAAAGCCAACAAGTTAAAATCTAAATCCTGATCTTCTCCTTAACTCGTATTTTTCCTTTCTCATTTTTTTCCAATCCACTAGATGACTCCATCATTCCTAACCCCTGGAGATATTCTAGACATGTACATCTTATATTCCTCAGCTGATTTATTAGCAAATTCTGTAGACGTTTTCTTTAAAACATACTGACAATCCAACCAATTTTCTTCCTGCTACCACTATTATTTAAGTGTACGTTTTGTAAGACATTCTTTAGTGTAAAGATATCCACTTGATTCCATTCCTGTGAACATCAGTATGTTTTCCACACACTTGCCGGAATGATATTTAGTGAAGGGATGCCTGATCTCATGTCACTTATTTTCTAATATGTCTAAAATTTTTTCATAAATCTGTTTCCTTTTTCAATTGCACTGAAGAGCACTCAAGATTCTAGTCATGTTCTTATACTTCCTTTACTAATTTAACTAAACACAACCATTAATTTTTCCAGTTCTATTTCTGAGATAAATAAGTTTTATTAAAATAACATAACTATGTTTTCTTATTAAACTTTGATATCCAGAGACTGCAAAATCAAATAATAATTAGTTGTAGGATGTGATTTCTTCTAATCACATTTGATATCTATTTTTTATCCAAGGTTGCTGAAAAGGTGCCATTTTATAAAATGTTACTTTGCACATAAAATTGCATTAGTTATATAAATTAGTACTAAGGAGCTTTTTCAGTGGTGGGAGGTATCAGTAATACTAACCTTAAACTTCTTTTTTTTTTTTTTAAAGGAGATAGTCTCGTGTAAATATCAAAAATGGGTAGAGGGACCACCCAGATAGAGGTAATATAATAGAACTGTTATGCAGGACAAGTTATTTGTGGTCAAAAATAGACATCTGGGTCTATTTTCTACATCAGATCTTTCATAACTAAAAGATGAAACTTTTGAGTAATCCATTTAATTATTCAAATATGGACAAACTTCAATGATAATTTTCCACCAGTGTATTTTAAGCAGATCACCTCCTACTTACCTTTCATCTGTCTCTGAGACCCATACTACCTTTCAGATTTGTCATGATTTATATCTTAGAACCAAAACTAGAAAAATAAAACAGTTTTCTTTCTTCCACTTTCTTTTCAATATTATTCTATTATTCTGTGTTTATTGTTTTCTTCTCTGGGCAAATAAACATTTAAAGAGACCATTAAGTCTGCCTTCTAATAGAATTTAGATAAACTTCTCCATTATAATAGCAACATTTAAAAGTCCTGATTAGAGATTTTGAAATTAAAACTGAACATTCCTATCTGAAATCTAATGTCTAGGCCAGTCTTTTTCATTCATTATTAACACAACAAATTCTTATTTTTAGTTATTTTTTCCCCAAAGCAACTCTTGAAAATTTCTCTCTCTCTCTTCTCAGGTCTTAACTTTGCCCCCATCATTAATCAATTTCTTTTTGCATTCCTGAGAAAATTCAGTCCATCTCGCATGGAGTGTCTTAATTTTTATTTCCTGTCTCCCCAAATAGACATCAATCTATATTTTGTTATGATTTTATAGCTCAAAGGTAAATTTTTATCAAATTCCTACAATTCTAGAAGAATGAATACATCAGTTTATAATGGAATAACTAACTCATCAAATGCATGTCTCCAGAGATCAAATGGAAGCAGAGTCAGTATTAGAGAAAATAAAGCATCCTTTCTAGTAGATTCAATGCAGTTCTTCTGAGAGCCCACTCAGAGGCTCTCAAGACACCATATATATTTTAACATATGTGGAATATTTGAGTTCACCAATAAAAATTATGATCCAAACTTCATGATGAAAACTTTGTCTTTCTGTATGTTTCTCTATCTGTGTGTACTCTCTACCCCCATGCACCTCCTCTCCTGTGTCCCCCTCTGTCCTCCAGTTTCTCTATTCCCCACTCCCTCTGCATGTGTCACACTCTTCTGTGTCCCAAGCTCCTACTCTCTCTCTGCCCACCTCCCACTCCATGTCTTTTCTCTTCTAATCCCTTCTCCCTATGTGCATGTGTGGGTTTCTCTCTTTCTAACTCTCCAATACAGTATTTGAAAAATACACTAGGCTTTAGAAATACAGTTTGTTCTCTTTGGAACTTGAGTTTCTACTTAACAATAAAAATTAAGAAAATAACTTAAATGAAAATATTTACCTGGATAGAGTTGAAACACATTCTTCTTAGTAAAGTATCTCAAGAATGGGGGGAAAAGATATCCAATGTACTCAATACTAATATTAAGACAATATATAAACAACTAACACCCACCCAAAAGCAAAAACTTAAATATAGTCTAGCAAGGATGAGAGGGGAGTGAGAAGGGGGGGACTGAGGGAGGGCAATTGGCAGGATTTCACCTAAGGTGCCTAATGTGAGGGTGTTCAGCACATCCCCTGGGTAAAGGGCTCAACTATAACATGAACTTTACCTTAGAATAAAAAACAATGTAACTTAAACATCTGTACTATCATATTAATTTGTGATAAAAAAGTTTTTCCTCATGAAGATAACCAGATAATTATCTAGATCTAATTTGAAGAATTTACAAACCTCCATCATTTTCTCCTAGGTGTCCAGACACATCTACTTCTGCCAATACCTTATCTTAGCGATACATGTTTGTATTCTTCATGATTAAATTTCAAATAGCTAACCAGAGAGAGTAATTTGGCAAAGTACGGGAGCAACATCAATCACCACAGCATTGTGCCATGATATTCCACACTACCTTAAAGTAAATCTGGGTTAGAACTTAATATTAATTTTGATTAGAACTTCAAAAAACTTTTTTGTTGCTGTTTGCGCTCAGTAGCCATCCTAACCAATTTTGCTAATATAGACTAACTTTTAAACAAATGATGTTTTGTGGGGAGTTCAAATGAAGGTTTTAGGGATATTAAAGTGTGTTATAGAATTGTGAAGAATATCGGAAGCTATTGCTGCTTATTTGAAATGCAGAAGTGACATTTTAATGGTATTGTTTTAGGAAAAAGATAATCTGATCAGATGTGCCAGATAAAATGAAAAGAGATTGTATTTACATTGATGAAGATAAGTTTAGATTTAGCTTTTTCTACGTACTTTGAAAACCAAGAGATCAAAAATAATCAAATTGCCAAAATTGGTACTGCCTTAATGCTCAGAATTCAGAATGATATATACTTCAAAGTGAGGAGTTGACTTTAGTAGTGTAACGTGTGTATGTATGTGTGTATACATATATTTACCTTTTCATATTTTTGAGTAATAATATTTAAATATTAAGATATTAATACTTCAACAACTCCTCAGTTCTACACCTACTCCCAATAAATGAAGTGAATATGAATGAATTCATTTCAGATGGTTACTAAGTTTATCTACATATGCATTACAGCCTATGTGAATATCAGAGATTAGAAATCCTCTAATTCCAGATATGAAAAACAAAGTGGTCATTCACATATTTTTACAAAGAACATGTATCTACGAGTTTCTCTTTTATTGTAACAAAAGACACATTTTATTTATTTTTATTGTTTAGGATTCATTAAGGGTACAAAGAATGAGGTTACACTGATTGCATTTATTAGTTAAAGCCCTTCTTAAAACTGTGTCCTATCCCCAAGAGGTCACCGTGACTCCCCAGCCCTTCTCCTCCCTCCCTGATTCCTCATTTCCCTACCCTCCTCCCTTGTATTAGCTCATCTACTGTCTTTCTATTAGAATTGAGTACACTGGATTCTTGCTTCTCCATTCTTACAATACTTTACTGAGAAGAATGTGTTCCACCTCCGTCCAGGTTAATACAAAAGATGTAAAGTCTCCATCTTTTTTAATGGCTGAACAGTATTCCATACATATACCTCAGCTTATTAATTCATTCCAGGGTTGGTGGGCACTTAGGCTGTTTCCACATTTTGTCAATTATAAATTGAGCTGCAATATACAGTGTAGTGCAAATGTACTTATGATAAAAGGATTTTTTTTTTCTTCTGGGTAGATGCCTAGTAATGGGATTGCAGGATCAAAAGAGAGGTCTTGAGCTCTTTAAGGATTCTTCATACTTCTTTCTTTCTATATTAGTTTGCAGTCCTGTGAGCAGTGTGAAAAGTGTTTCCTTCTCTCCACATCCATGCCAGCATCTGTAGCTTTGAGACTTTGTGATATGGGCCATTCTCATCAGGGTTTGGTGATATCTCAGGGTAGTTTTGATTTGCATTTCTGTAATGATTAGGGACGATGAGCACTTTTTCATATGTTTATTATCCATTCATCTGTCTGTCTTCTTTAGAGAAGGTTCTATTCATCTCTTTTGCCCAGTGATAGATGGGATTGTTTGCTCTTTTTTGTTGTTGATTAATTTGCATTCTGTATAGATCCTTTTAAGCTTTTGTCTGATTCATAAAATGTAAATATTTTTTCCCATTCTGAAGGTTGTCTATTTGCTTTGGTTGTTGTTTCCTTAGCTGTGCAGAAGCTTTTCAGTGTAATTAAGTCTCATTTGTTTATTTTTGTTGTTGTTGCAATTGCCATAGAAGTTCATAAAAATCTTTCCCCAGGCCAATATCTCCAAGGGTTTTTCCCATACTTTGAGGATTTTTATTATTTCATGCCTTAAATTTAAAACTTTTATCCATCTTGAATCAATTTTAGTGAGTGGAGAAAGGTGCAGGTCCAGTTTCAGTCTTTTACATGTGGATACGCGGTTCTCCCAGCACCATTTATTGAGTAGGGATTCTTTCCCCCAAAATATGCTCTTATTTGGTTTATCAAAGATCTGGTGGTATAAGATGTTAGCTTAATCTCCTGGTTTTCTATTCTATTCCAAATGTCACTGTCTCTATTTTTGTGCCAATACCATGCTGTTTTGATCACTATGGCCTTGTAGTATAGCCAAAAGTCTGGTGGAGTGATACCATTGGCTTCATTTTTATTACTAAGAATTGCCTTTGTTATATGGGTTTTTTTCTGGTTCTATACAAAATGAAGAATTATTTTTTCCAAATCTTGAAAGTGTAAGGTATGATGATGGTATTTTAATGGGGATTGCATTGAATCTGTAGATTGCCATGGAAAGTACAGACATTTTAACAATGTTGATTCTTCCCAGGCATGAGCGTGGAATGGTCTTCCATTTGTTAATATCTTTTTTATTTCTTTTCTTAGAGTTTTGTAGTTTTCTTGATAGAGATCCTTCACCTACTTTGTTATGTATATTCCTACTTTTTTCTTTTTTTAAGCTACTGTGAAGGGAATTGTGTCTTTGATTCTTTGATTAGCTTCTCATCTTGGCTGTGATTGGTATATACAAAGGCTACTGATTTGTGTACATTAATTTTATGTCCTGAGACATTGCTATGTTTTGATCACTTCCAGGAATCTTGTTGTTGAGTCTTTGGGGTTTACTAAGTATAAGATCACATCTTGGGAAAGAGCAAGTGTTTGACGTCTTCTGCACCCATTTGGATGCTCTTTATTTCCATCTCTTGACTCATTGTATTGGCTAGAACTTCCAGCACTATGTTGAATAGTAGTGGTGGTAAAGGACAACCTTGTCTAGTTCCAGTTCTAAATGAAAAACTTTCAGTTTTACTCCACTTAGTATAATATTAGCTGTAAGTTTGTAATAGATGGCTTTGATCAGATTCAGAAATAGACCACCTATGCCTATATTCTTAAGTCTTCTAATTAGAAAAGAATGCTGAGTTTTATCAAATGCTTTTACTGCATCTATTGAGAGTATCATATGGTCTTTGTTTTTTGCTTCTGTTGATATGGTGAATGATGTTTATGGACTTAAATGATTTTTTTTAATGTGTGGATATAATCTATTGGCTAGGATTTTATTGAGAATTTTTGCATCTGTATTCATTAGTGAAATTGGTTTGAAGTTCTCATTTTTAGTTGGGTCTTTTCCTGGTTTGGATATCAGGGTGATGTTTATTCACAGAATATGTTGAGGAAGATTCCTTCTGTCTCACTTTTTTGGAATAATTTCTGCAGTGGGTATAAGCTCTTTTTTGATGGTTGATAGAATTGTGATGTGATGCCATCTGGACTAGGACATGTTTTTGTCAAGAGATTTTTTTACTGTTTCTTCAATCTCTGTCCTTGAAATCAGTCTATTCAAGAGATCTATTTCTTCTTGGTTAAATCTAGGGAGAGGGTGTGATTCCAGGTTTTGCTCCATTTCCTCCATATTGTCAAATTTCTTAGCATAGTTTCTTATAGTACTCAGAGATGATTTCTTATATCTCTAAACCATCTGTTGTTATTTCTCTTTTATTGTTTATGATCAAGAGATTTTACTTATTTATTTCTAGTTAATCAGGCCAAGGTTTATTGATTTTCTTTATTTTTTTGAAAAACCAACTTTTTGTTTCATTAATTTTTTTGATTATTGTTTTTTCTTTTTAATTTAATTCATCTCTGATTTAATTTTGGTTATTTATTTTCTTCTTCTGGGTTTGGGAGTCGATTGTTCTTTTTCCAATTCCATAAGATGATTCATGAGTTTGTTGATTCACTCTTTTTCTGTTTTTTGAACGTATGCAACTAATGTGATAAATTTCCCTCAAGACTGCTTTTGCTATGTCCCACAGGTTTTGGTAATTTGTGTCTTCTTTTTTGTTATGTTTGAGGAATTTAATGATTTCCTCTTCTATCTTTTTCTGAACCTAACTATCATTCAACATTATGTTGTTTAATTTCCAAGTCTTTATGTTGGGATGAACATTTTTCTTTGAGTTACTGCCCTGTGGTTTGAGAAGGTACAAAGTATAATTTCTATTCTTTTAAGTTTGCTGAAGCTTGATATGTATCCTAGGATGTGTTCAATATTGGAGTACATACTATGGGCTGATGAGAAAAATGTATATTCTTTAGCTTTGAGTGGTGTGTTGGTTGTGTATATGTCTACTAATCCCATTTGTTCTAGAGTCATGTTTAACTCCTTTGTATCATTGTTTAGTTTCTGTTTAGAGGATCTTTCCAGTTCTGTTAGAGGCATGTTAAATTCCCCAGTTATTATGGTGTTATGGGATATCACATTGCTCAGACCCAGCAAGGTGTGTTTCATA
The DNA here is from genome assembly GCA_963574575.1 of Galagoides demidoff. Lineage (NCBI taxonomy): Eukaryota > Metazoa > Chordata > Mammalia > Primates > Galagidae > Galagoides > Galagoides demidoff. Next base: position 6,750 of record CAUYQV010074049.1, on the reverse strand, counting down.
AATCTGGGAGCATTTACGTTGGGTGCATAAATATTTAAAATTGAAATGTCTTCTTGTTGTGTTGTTCCTTTGGTCAATATAAAGTGTCCATCTTTGTCTTTCTTAACTTCAGTTTTTTTAAATCCACTTCTATCTGAAAATAAGATTGCAACCCCTCCTTTCTTCTGATTTCTATTTGCTTGAAATACTGTTTTCCATCCCTTAACCCTGAGTCTTGATATGTCATTCAAGGATACATGCATCTACTAGAGACAGCATATGGATGACTTGTGTTTTTTTATGCAATCAGTCAGCCTGTGCCTCTTCAGTGGTGAATTCAGTCTATTGACATTTATTAAGAGAATTGATAAATGTGGTGCAGTTTTATTCATCTTATTTTGTGAAAGTCCATTGCATAGTTGTATCCTTTGTACCACTGTGGAAGTTAAGTTTTTTTTTTTTTTTAACACATCATCATCATTATTATTATTATTATTGTTATTATTATTATTATTTTGTGGGTTTTGGCAGGGCTGGGTTTGAACCCACCACCTCCAGCATATGGGGCTGGTTCCCTACTCCTTTGAGCCACAGGCACCACCCCGGAAGTTAAATTTTGATCTTTAGCTTTGCTGTTGGTCCATTGTGGTGGTCAGTGTTGAGAATAGGTCTAAGTATTTCCTGTAGAGCTGGTCTAGTTGGGGCAAATTTCCTCAGTGCTTTTATATCTGCAAAAGATTTGATTTCTCCATCAATTCTAAAGCTTAGTTTAGCAGGATACAGGATTTTGGGATAAACTTTTTTTTGTTCAAGAATATTGAAGGTGGATGACCATGCTGTTCTAGCTGGGAAAGTTTTAGTTGAAAAGTCTGCTGTCATCTTAATGGCTCTGCCTCTGCAGGTCAGTTGGTGCTTACTCTTGGCTGCTTGCAGAATTTTTTCTTTCCTCTTGACTATGGACAGTCATTACAATGTGTCTTGGAGAAGCTTTGTTTGAGTTGATATATCCCCAGAGTTCATTAACCATCTGAAAGGAATGTGTCAGGGTCTTTGGTAAATCTTGGGAAATTTTCATTTATGATAGTGTCCAGTATGGCCTCCATTCCTTTGGGAAAATCTTCTTCCCCTTCAGAAATCCCTATTATTTTATGTTTGAACACTTCATGGAGTCTCACAGTTCTCTAAGCATTTTCTCTACTTTCTCTTTCTTCTTTTCGACTTCTTCATCTACCAGGGTTACCTTGAAAACTTTGTCCTTTAGTTCTGATGTTCTTTCTTCTCCTGGGTCTAACATATTTTTGATACTTTCTACTGCATCTTTACATTCCCTGAATGTCTCCTACATTTCCTTAAGTTCCTCCATATCCTTTCTATATTCTGCATATCTCTCATCTGATTTTTGGTTTTGTCTTTCTATATTCTTGTCCATTCCTTTATTTCTCTTTATCATCCACATTTTTTTTTTTTTTGAGACGGAGCCTCAAGCTATCCCCCTGGATAGAGTGCCATGGCATCACAGCTCATAGCAACCTCTAATTCCTGGGCTCAAGCGAGTGTCCTGCCTCCACCTCCCAAGTAGCTGGGACCACAGGTGCCTGCCACAACGCCCGGCCATTTTTTGGTTGCAGCCATCATTGTTGTTTGGCGGGCCTGGGCTGGGGGTTCGAACCCGCCACCTTAGGTGTACGTGGCTGGCACCTTAGCCGATTGAGCCACAGGCGCCGAGCCATCTCAGGTGGTTTTGATTGGCATTTTTTCACAAGTTTGCTGGCCATTTGTCTTCATGAGAAAAGATTCTGTTCACGTCTCTTGCCCAGATTTTGATGGGGTTGTTCTTTTTTTTTTTTTTTGTAGACTCTGGTTATTACCCTTTATTGGATTCATGGCATGGGAACCTCTTCTGTTCTGAAGGTTAACTCTTTGCTCTGTTGTGCAGAGACTTAACTGGATCAGGCTCCATTTATTTTTGTTGTTGCTGCAATTGCCTTTGGGGTCTTTTTCATAAATTCTTTCCTGAGACCAATATTGTTAGGAATTTTTTCCCAGACTTTCTTTTAGATGTTTTTATAGATTGCTGTCTTAGGTTTAAATCTTTTATATCCATCGTGAGTTAACTTTTGTAAGTGGTGAGAGGTGTGGGTCCAGTTTCAGTCTTACATGTGGCTATCCAATTCTCCCAGCACCATTTATTAAATAGAGATTCTTCCCCAGTGTATGCTTTTATTTGCTTATTAATGTTGCACTGAAGAGGGCAGATTTCCTCTCACCCCCATTATTCATTTAAACCAATGGCCTGCTCTGTGTCACCTGCCAGTGTAGGTGACTGCCCTCAGCTGAGGGGATTTATTTCTACTTTTTCTTTCCCTAAGAGTGTGGGAAAGAAAGAGGCTCCCTCCTGAGCCTCTGCCCTTCTGTGCCGCAAAACTTGAAGGTTGAGGTCACTGTCTCTTTTGACTGTCTGGGCTGGGCCTCTGGGTGCCCTGCCCTGCGTCACGTAGGATCATTCCTGCTTCCCAGGACCCCTGTGCAGGGGCAGGGCCTCTAACCCCACCTACTCCCTGCTTCAGCCCTTCTTGCACCCTCTCCAAAGGTGCCTTCCCTGCCCACTCCATGCCCGTCTCCATGCCCCATCTGTCTCCCTCAGGCACCTCCCAGCGTGCAGCACATTTCTGTCTCCACCCCACCTTCTGGTCTGTCCTTGCCACCCACCCAGCTCACTACAGTGCCCACTTTCCCAGGCCTAGCACAGAGGGCCCAGAGCCAGGTGGGCCAACAAGGCCCCAGCCCACAGTGGTTCTAGGGAAACCATCGCAGTGTTCTGGGATTAGCACAGGGCTTCAGGCAGGAGTAGTGAGCATGGAGGGTCAGAGGCCAGGATGCCCACTCGTAAACTAGAGTATTTTCTGATGAGAAGGATGTTGTGTACTCTTCTTAGCATTGTAGAAAAATATTTAATAATGTCTAAAATATTTCTGTTTTATGTGGGAAAGGTCAGAAAACAGTGTAAGAACAACTGGGATGGCTCAGCACCCATAGCTCAGTGAGTAGGGCACCAGCCTATGCATCAAAGCTGGCGGGTTCAAGCCCTGCCCAAGCCTGCTAAACGACAATGACAACTGCAACCAAAAAATAGTCAGGGCTCTACACCTGTGGCTCAAGTGGCTAAGGTGTCAGCCACATACACCAGTTCGAATTCATCTCAAGCCCACCAAACAACAATGATGGCTCCAACCAAAAAATAGCCAGGCGTTGTGGCAGGCGCCTGTGGTCCCAGCTACTTGGGAGGCTGAGGCAGGAGACTCACTTGAACCCAGGAGTTGGAGGTTGCTGTGAGCTGTGATGCCACAGCACTCTACCCAGGGGAATAGCTTGAGGCTCTGTCTCAAAAAATAGTCGGGCGTTATGGTGGACACCTGTAGTCCCAGCTGCTGGGGAGGCAGAGCCAAGAGAATCACTTAAGCCCAGGAGTTGGAGGTTGCTGTGAGCTGTGATGTCATAGCACTCTACTGAGGGTGACATAGTGAAACTGACTCAAATAAAATAAAGAAAGAAAGAACAACTGGAACACTGTGCTGCAGGCCTGTGGGGCTGGGCCAGTTTTTCTCCTCTCCTGCGTCTCTGCACGTGCCCTGCCCTCTGGGATGAAGGTGTCTGAGCCACATCTCTCTCCCTGCCTGCAGGAGGAGAATGACAATGAGGGGCTGTACAGCGATGTCTCTCAGTTGGCGCAGGCCGTCTCCTGCGAGTCGGTTCAGGTGGACCCTGTGATGATCCCTGAAGAGGATGAAACTTTAGCTGAGCCAGAGATTTCTGGGCTCTGGAACGAGGACCATAAGCCGTACCAGGTGCCAGCCTCTACCCTCTGAGCGCCCTCCTAACCCAATACCCCTAGCTGGGTCACTGGGGTTATTGTGCTAGGAGGTGCCCACAGGCACTGCAGATCCTGACCTTCCTCCAGTCACCACTGTGAGTACCATGCCCCAGCCTCCCCCCACAGAGACGTGAGGGCCCACGTGTGCACCATGACCCCAGACTTCCCCATGTGTTTGTGGTCACCATGGGTGGCTACAAAGGACAGAGGATGATTCTGAATTAGTCTGCTTATTACCAGGGAAACATACTTCTAGAAAAAGTCAAGAGTTCAGTCATGCTTTGATGTCTTTTTAAATAAGCACACGGTGCACCCAGAGAACTGATCTTCCAGGAGCAGCAGGACAGGGCACCAGGGTGGCTGTCCCCCCTGAGGCCACCATCTATTCCTCAGTTTCTATAAAAACCAGTCACCAGTGGTTGTCAGGGAAAGCCACTTGATTCTGCTGGGCCCAGAAGAGAGGAAAGCAGAGCTGGACCCCCAGGTGGCACCACCCCAGGGAGCATGAGGGAGACCCAGGGCCAGAGTCCCCATGGGCCTCAGTGCCCACCCAGATCAGCACTGCCTTTGGTGAGGGCCCTGCTGTTCCCTATGCCAGTGGGCAGGCGCCTCCTCTCCATAAGGCTGTGTTTGTGCTGGCACTACTGTTTGGGAAAACTGCTTCCCAGAAAACTCTTATCCTGATTTAACAATCTAGAAATTTCCCCCTCTGCCGCTATTTCCCAAAACTCTGCCTGAAATCTGGATGTTTCTGCTTTTCTTTACATTTTTTCCTCTTTTTCTAAAGTGAAGACCCCCTGTCTTACCAGTGGACAGGAGATTAGGTCCAGCTGTTCTGAGTAACCTGTGAGTTGCACCCCCCAGCGCCAAGGGCACCCATTTTTGGCTGTGGACCTTGTCAACCATCTCTGCTGCTCAGCTGCTGTGAGCAACCCCCAGCGGGGAGACCCACATAGCTGGGCTTGCCTTGGATTGCATGGGCCTGCCTTTGTGACCCTCAGGTGCCAAAGGAGGGTGCAGACAGAAAACCTGTGGGCGGGACAAAGATGGACAAAGACATCCTGGCCCGCACCATGGACCGGCTGCGGAGCGGCTTGATCCACAGGCAGGTGGCCTCTGGGCACGAGTTCAAAGGCCGCCCCTTCAACAGCAAGCCAGAGATCATCCACTTCAAGGTGAGCCCGCCCCTCACAGCCATCCTCCCCCGGCTGCCTTTAGTTTTAACCTTGGGAAGCACAGAGGTTTCTTCAGGAATGGACGGAGGTGCTGTCCTCCTGCCAGGCGGAGGATGGTGTGAGAGGGCTTCACCTCCGCGGAGAAGTCAGATGCCAGCCCAGGGAGGGCATCCCAGAAGCAGCAGGGCCCATGACCCTCAGAAAACCATATTCCTCTTAGGCAGCAGGGACCCCTGGGCTTTCCGGGAAGGGGCTGTGGTGGGCAGTCCCTGGCCAACAATGAGCAGATTCTGACTTCCTCTAACGTGACCCCTCGGGCTAGACCCCAGCAGGAGCAGAGTGGGGACCAGTGAGGCGAAGGTGGGTGCTCACTGGTTGCATTTGACAGACTTTGCAGGAGGGAGTGGTCTTGGGGGCCTGTGGTCCTCCTGGTGCCCCCTGGTGGTGGGGAGTCCTGGAACCTGTATGGTCAGAGCCTTCACTGCTCACACCAACCCTCCGGGCTCAGCACAGCCCTTACTGCCACCAGCTAACAGGCACCCCGAACCCCAAGCCCTTCTCTGTTCTCCCCTCCTCGGTCTCCCCGGGACCTTGACTAGTTGCAGTGGCACCAAGCTGTGGCCAGAAGGAAGTTGCAGCTCCTGTCTTAACTGCTCTGGAGCTGTGGCTTCTGCCCTTCCTAGGACTTTGATGTTGGCAAAGTATACAAGAAAAAGATCACGCTGATAAACGCCACCTACACCATCAACTACTGCAAGCTGGTGGGCGTGGAGGAACACCTGCGGGACTTCATCCATACCCAGTAGGTGGCTGCAGGCGCCACCTCCTGCTGGGGCTGTGGGGGGTCTGGCCCGTGTTATGGGGGTCTCCTGCCAGTGTTATGAGGGATCTGGACACACACCCTGGGGACACCATCTCCTGTTGAGACTGTGGGGGGAGGGGGGGTCTGGTTACCCATGTCCCTGGGGATACCACCTCCTGCTGGGGCTGTAGGGGGGTCTAGGCACATGTCCCTGGGTATACCACCTCCTGCCGAGGCTGTGGCGGGTCTTGACACATGTCCTGGGGTGCCACCTTTTGCCAGGGCTGTGGCGGGGTGGTGGTGTTCTGGGCACACCCACTCAGACCGTGTTTTCGTGAAGACGGCATCACAGTGGTTCCTCTGGCTCCTCTGCTCGTGTTGCTGTCATCCCAGCACAGCCCAAGTGTCCCTTGGTGAATGGCTGGGACTTCTGGGTGGCCACACAGGTTCCTTCTTGTTGTATTGTTCTGAGGCTGACCACCCTGGCAGGTCTCTCCTGGCAGTCGTGTGCCTCTCGGTTGTAAGATTCACCTTCCACTGAACTTTTAAATTCTCTCTCCAACCCAGTGTTTCCCTTCTCTCCTTTTGAGGCTGCACCTGCATGGCATGTGCTGCTCTGTGTTGTCTATCATCCCCCTTCTGGTCCCCTCTAATGTGGCTTCTCTAGTTTCTTTTCTCCCCTTGATTTTCCTATGATGAACTGCTTTTGAGTTTTAGGAGTGTTGCTCTCTTCTGCTCCTCAGCATCTTGCCTTCCATCTAAGAAAGTTGATTCAGCTGGGTGCCTGTGGCTCAATCGGCTAAGGCGCCAGCCACGTACACCTAAGGTGGCGGGTTTGAATCCCCAGCCCGGGCCCGCCAAACAACAATGATGGCTGCAACCAAAAAATGGCCGGGCATTGTGGCGGGTGCCTGTGGTCCCAG